>JAQZBX010002505.1:0-71620 GCA_029593785.1 Cabassous unicinctus
TTCATATCTCAACCCTACCAGGTGATGATGATATGAATTTGAGGAAGTTACTAAGTCTCCTCATGTCTCAATTTCCTTATCTGAAAACTGCTTCACAGAGTTACTGTGAGATTTAAATTAGTTAATATAGGTAAGGTTATTAGACCAGTGCTTGGAGTATAGTATTCACAATTGTCATTGTTCTCATATTGATGACATTAGGCTGATATGATTTGCAGAGGCAAGAAGTAGCAAGTACCACTTTCCATGATGAGAGATATGCATGCCAGAAGGTATGAGATAAACACTAATAAATGCATGGTCCTCAGTGTACTTACTGGAACCAGACTTGCTGGGTTTATATCTCAGGATATCTCTTTCAGAGCAAAGGTCTGGGTAGGGTTTCTTGTGCCCTACAGCATAATAAAGAGGCATGATGCATCATAGACTTCTTGGGACTTTGAAGTCAAAAGCAGACTTTTAGGTATGCTTCTCTGACTCATTTACTAGGTGAACTGGTGCACTTTGAATGGTCTCTGGAAGAAGAGAAGGATGATTTGGGACACAATAAGAATAGTCTTCTTGATTGACACTTATGACCCAAGAGAACTAGTGCTACATTAGATAACACTGTCCTTCCAAGTAGAATGCTTTCTTCTTAGCATCCTGAAGAACTGCTGGGAGAACAAAGATAGAAATCTAACTATGGGCAAAGGCTTTTTCAACCATGTTATAGAATTTTCCGTAGTGAAAAGTTAAAGATTTTATCCTTCAAACATTTAAACTGAGACCTGGTCCAATTATAAGAGCGTAAATAGCTAAACAAAATCTGATGCAAAGGAGGAGGTAATTTAACAACTTTTACATTTTGTTTGTTTTGCATTTTGCCACCCATGGTTTCTTTAAACCTTGAACATTTTAGCAACCCAAAACTTTCTCAATAGCATTTTATTTTCTTGTGGAAGGATAGAAGTTATGAAGATCAGTCTTGTTATTTTTTTTCTTTTTGTTAAGTACAATGTATTAACAGAATATATTTAATAATAATAATAAAAATCCACTAACCTAAAAAAAAGTGAGACATATAAGGGAAATCTGCTATTTGGAAGAAAATTACAAGTAACCTCAGCTTTGAGTCCTCACCATGACCCTGGGATTTTTGAAGCTGATAATGTTCTTCTTAAACAGAGGCTCTTTCAAAAGTATTTTTCAGATACCAGTGACTTCTTAGCACTGCAGATATAAAGAAAATTTGCTAAAAACTTACCAGCCAGCACTCTTCTTTTGGCATGTACAGTTTAAAAAGAACACTAAGGTAGGAGATGCAGACTCTGTCCAACTTCCTTTGGCCTCCCAAGGGCATTTGTACAGCAGGTCATGGCTATGATGGGGAAAGCAAAAATTCTATAAGAAAAACATAGGTCCTATTTTCAATCGCTGTCCTCGGATCCTGGGGTATGTGATATGTTTGATTGGTTGTGAAGTCTAGGCTTTTATTGTCTCAATATAAATTTCTAGGCTGGAAGGGAATTCAGAAGTTATAAAATCCCAATTCCTTCAAAGAATCCCCTAAACCATACAGACTAATAATAAACTTTGATTTTATATTTTTTATAAGAGTATACTTTCTAATCAATATATGACATGTAATATTTCTGTTATGCTTTAATCATAATAATACAGTGATGGCAATGCTAACAAAAATGGGTTGGGTTTTTTTTTTTTTTTTTTGAGTATTGCCATATGTCAGACATCGTGCTAAACACTTTACATCTGAGATTTTATTATTTTAAGATAGGTGTTTTTACCCCGTTTCACAGATAAAGAATTATTCCACCCACCAAAAATACCTCTCTTTCACAGACCATTATTTAAATCCCATACTTACTTCACAGTTCAGCTCCAATACCACCTGTTCATGTTCACTGGTTTCCTCAACAAGACTTTTTTCTCAACAAATATTTATTGAACACTTTTTTATAATTGTTCACTGTGCAAGGCACAGTAAATTTCTTTTTTAAAAAGCTCCTAATCATGTGGAACTTAAAATTAATGAGGGAGACAAAGAAGAAAGCAAACAAGTAGATGGATATATGATTAAAATGAGAAGATGCTCTATGGAGAGAATCAGCTGAATCCAATCCTGCTGGGAGCCTTTGTACAAATTGGAAAAATGTCACCCCTTTTTTAAGGCTTTTTAATAAGAACTGCCACCAAATTATCACAGCAAATACACAAATCAACGATGACTTGCTATGGAAGGGCACCCCTAAGGGACTGTAGTACAAAGCCTTGAAAACTCTGCAGCACCCGTGAGAATGACAAATAAAATGAAATCTGAAGGATGAGCGTATGTCAGCCACTCAGAGAAATTAGAGGTGGAGGAATAAGCAGACATGGAGGCTCTAAAATGGGGGGAAACCCAGGTTTGAGGAACTGAAAATCAGACCAATGTTACTAAGACTTGATAAATTAGAGAGAAATGATACTGAGGAAGTAGGCCGGGCTATATATGAAACTTGGACTTTAATGCTTCAGGGAGAGAATTTAAGCTTTGGAGTAACATGCTTAGACTTGGGTTTTCAGTTGGGTGAAGAAATGGGAGCAAGATAGGAAGTGGGATACAAGCAAGGGACTTTTTGCAATGGTCTAGTCAAGAGGTAATAGCAGTATCCATTAAGTAATGGCTTCACATAATTGTTTCTACCTATCCATCTTTTCCTCCAGTCTGGGACCTCTAAATTGGTGTGTTCTATATTTTGGACACTGAAATTTTCTCAATTTGTGCACATGGTAGGAATGAAATAAATATAAGGATAGGGAAGAAAGAAACTCATTTCTCATCTCCTCTGTGTCACAGTTTGAGTTCTCCGGAAGGAGGCACTGAGATGAGATGTGGTGTGTGAAGGTATTTATTAGGGATCAACATCTGGAATGGAGGGCCAGAAAGCAGATTAGGAAAAGGGAGAAGCTGAACTGTGATGCAGGCCCAACAAAACCTTAGTCCACCCCTCGGGGAACATTGAAATGAAATGACCCAAAGGAATAGAAAAAACAAAGTCATAGAAGCATGAAGGCACATTCCATGTTTGGGAAGATTCCTGCCTTTGGACCTTAAAAAATGTGCTTAGAAAAAGCTTGCATCCCTGAAAAATATTTAAGTAAAAAAAAAAAACCAGAATGATTATTGAAATTATGAGAACATAGAAAGATGCTTGGCAGTAAAAAGAGTGCTCTCTTGCACGAAGGTTCTGTGGATTCATTAAACGAGTCCCTCACTCTGCTCCTCAGTTTCCCCATCTGCAAAATTAGAGACTTGAAAGGGATGGCTTTGAATGACCCTCCCAGTTTTGAAATTCCATGATTCTAAGTGAGAAAACCCAACTCAGGAAACTCTTTACAACCATGCCTGTCCTTTTCCATTACTCCAAATGCATCTCGGCTCATCAAAATGGGCTTTGACTTGCAGGGACCAAATGTCTTCATTTAGATGAGACAGGAAAGGCAGCTTTGCAAATTACACCATTTCTTCCACCTCCATTATGCTCTGAACATTCTGCCAGTGCTGTTACAATTCACCAGCACACGGCCAATTGGAGCAGAAAAGACAATAACTTTAATAGGAAGGAATTGGAAGCTAAGAGATGCCACAGATTGTATTACGAGAAATGAAATAATATTTAATTTCCCTGGTCATAAATAACCTGTCTGCCCACATTATGAGCATGTCAGAGTTGACAGGGAAAATATTCACTAACATGGCAAAAAGTTCATTATTTTTTCATTATTAGTGGGTGTTGGAGGTAGGAGTACATATCAAATGTGTGTGAGTGTTTCCTGTCAGATGGGAATACAGCAGCAGAGGAGCCCAGAGTATCTGGTAAACCTCACAAATTTGTCAACAAAAGGCAATAACAATGATTATGAGAATTCTCATTCATATTGGTAGTGTTCTTTATAGGTTTCAAGGTGCTCCTCCATTTGTTTCCTCAGATGCATCTCACTATGTTAGAAGTTATGGTCCTTCCAGAAGGAAGAACACTGAGGCTTGGGTATTGATTAACTACTTTGGCAAGGTTACTCAAAAGACACATGCTAGAACAGTGTCTCAAAAGCTTCCCTCACTGCTTCCCTTACACAGGCTTCCCTTACTGCTTTCAAATTCCCTTACTGCTAAAACAGAAAAGCACCTGTGCTATATTCTTTTCACTTAGTGTTTCTATTTAAATCAGCTTCCCTTTTACATAAATAAAATCATTTTAAAATATACTTACATATCACCACTATAAATAGAATAGAATCATTTGTCTAAAATAAAAGTAGCTTCAAAATGAAATCCACCGAAAACAATGAAATGTGATTGAATCTTAGCTAGATATTTTTACTGGCCCAAGGCTCTCTGTCTGAGACTTGTTTAATCTTTGTAAAATAAAAAAAAAAGTCTGTAAAATTAGGTGTTAAAGACTTTTTAGCCACGGATTGGGAGTTTCTCCTTGACTTAACCTGAAGGATTGGGAAAAAATTGAAATGAAAATACATTCTCACCATGTGATTCAGTTCTCTATAGTGCTGGGTTTGGTACAAAGCACAATCATTTTGAGAACCATTTCAGTCATCACAAATGTTGCATACAAACATCTGGAGCACACCACGGGTACTAATTCACATTTTGGGAAGCACTGTGCTAGAATTATGGAAACCACTCAGGTGTCCAGACCCCCAGGGTTTCTCACAAGGAAAAGCTCACAGGGAAAGCAGTCTCTCCAGTCTCTAGCTTATGAAGATGAAGGCTACTCTCCTTTAATGACAGCTCATTGGACTGTCAGGTTTGCTCTGTATTCTATTCTGTGTCCTGAGAGAAACTCTTTACTTATGAGAAGTGCAGAAGACTGAAGAAAATCATGGGAGTTCAAATGGTTGGTTGACCTTGTCTTCCCTATATGTCTATGAATTCTTTCAGTTCTTCAAAAAAATCCAGAGAGAGAAAGATTGCTCTCCTTTCAAAATGTTCTTCAGGAATAATTTCATTCCCTATTTTTCTTTTGCTGAGTTCAAGAGCCAGGTGTGAAGTTAGCAGAAGAAAGTCATCTTTTGTTATCAATTTATTTCCCCACTGGTGGGAAAGGATCTTCTCTGGATTTGAGTCTGGTTTTATTTATGTCAGAGCCCAGGCACAGATTTTTTCTCTTATATAGATTGGTCTAAAACTGCTTTATGTTAGCAACTTGTATAGCACACAGCAGACACTTAATGCATTTATATAGAGTATGAATGCATGAAAAATGAGATTTAAAATGGTAGCCATAATAAATGGAGGCACCCAAAGTTTACTGTCTTTCCATAATCAGCATTGGCCATATAGAGAAAAGAGAACTAAACTAAGGAGAACAAAATTTGAATTTTAGGCTCAGTTTTGCCCAGTATTGCCTGAAGTAAATCATTTACTCTTATAACTGTGGACTTGGCATATGAAGAGATCAGATTTGCAAAGACATTCTGGTCCAGCCAATTACCACGTGAGTGACCAAGGAAGAGATATTCAGTCTGTTTGCTTCTCAGTTTTGTGTTTATAAAATAAGAGTAATTATCAGTACCTACAAAGACTGCTATGTCTATTAAATGAGGTTTATCAGGTGCTACAAGAGCATAGGCACCTAGTAAAACCGTTAGTCCATGGGTGTTTCTTTTTAGGCTAAGGCTCAAGATCTCTCATTAATAATGTAGCAATTTTTCCATGCATAAGGAAACAGTATAATAAAATGGTAAAGGAAAAGGCTTTAGAGGCAGACAGACCTGGGTTCCAATTCCTCTTCTTCCAATTACTAGCCATGTGAACTTGAGGAATCTGAATAATCTCTGTTAATGTTAGTTCCCCTACTTTGTAAAAGTTAGTGAGGAGTGTTGATATCAACTTATTTTAATTATCACAAGAATTGCTGCATGTGTTTTGAGGTGTCAGGGGCAATGACAAGTTAGAACTTGGTGATCAAAGAATCACACATGAACCCTTATGGTTGAAAATGACCTTGGAGATCATCTAGCCTGCCCTGTATCATGCATGAATGACCATAAAGATACTCCAGGCAAATATTTGCTTTGCCCTTTTTTCAATTCCTTCAATAACAGAGAACACTAACTCCCGTGAGGCAACCCATTCAAATGTCTTGCAGCTTCATTTTTTAAGGAGGCCTTACTTATATCAGGTGAATTATTTATCTATATGATTTCACCCATAAGTCCTGGTTCTGCTCCTAGATACAGGCAGAGCATCTTTGAACTTGATACAAGGACTTGGAGACTGTTGTTCCACTCTATGGCAGTGATGAATTAAGGGCCAGGAGTTTGGTGAGATGATGTTTATTAAAGCTGCCCACAGCCTGTGTGTTGTTTTAAAAATTATGTAACTCATGGATCCTCAGTTTTGTCAGTTTTAATACAGGAATATACATACTGTGTGTATGTATAGATGTGCATATTTTTATATGTGCATGGGAATTAAATGAAATGATGCATTCAAAGTTACTAGAACAGTTCTTGCACAAAACAAGATTTCAGTAAGTTGTAGCCGTGTTTTAACCATTGTTATAAAAAATAAATCTAATTTTCCCATTCCAGTCTCCTTTGCTCCAGTTAGCATATCTCCTTGATTTGATTTTTCTTACTCACTTTCTCAGTTTCTCTCCCCTGAGCCTACTCTCTAAAAGTGTAATTCAGAATTGGTCTTTAGTATTTATGACAATATGACCAGTACAGAACAAAATATAACAGGAATCTCCTTCTTTAAGCAGATTATAATCACATTATTTTCTTCATAGTAACATCATGCCACAGATTGATAATGAGTTTGCAGTCAACTAATTATCCTGGATCTTCTTTTTTCTTTACACTTTGTTGCTGAAATACATTTCCAACAGGATGAAAAAACAAGGACCAATAAAAGTTCAGTTACTTACCAAAGCCTAGGCCAAGGTTAGGCCAAGTTTGAAGCCTAGAAAGCAGGTCTAGCAACTCCCAAGTCAGGGCTCTTTTTAATCAAGCATGCTGTTTTTCAGACTCCAGTTTCAGTTGGAATGCTTTAACATCTTTCAATACTTCTGCTTTCAGGTCACCTCTGGGATTCAAAGGTGTGAGCAGAGGGGAGGATTCAGGGGAAATGAATGCAGGTCAGGCCAGAGGAAACAGCTCATCTCATCCTGAGAATAGGTAGCTTGTATGTGATTCCAGTGTCCTGACATCACTACTGCCTCCTGTCTAACCCTCATTGATTATGGGTCCCCAGGCTTGGGCGGCCCACAATTGCTCTTACCCTAGAAGCCCAAAGAGGTGGGGACCCTAGGCAGTGAAACTTCTGGTCATCTTTTTCATCCAGCTTTAAAACTTCCACCCGAGGCCTCTGAATGCCTTCAATGCCTCTATTTTCTTTCCGTATCAGCAGTGCTCCCCCATGCAAGGGAATCTCAGCTTCTTCTCCAGACTGTCTAATAGCTACTCTGATAAGTAGCCAAACGACTGAGCTTCTGCAGGAAATAAAGCATGACCAGAGGCTGGTGGTGGTTGTTAGAGAATAGAGGGACTCACAAGGTCCTTCGGCGGAAACACCAGGAGAATTTTGGAATTTAGTAGGAAGGATGAAAGGAGCAGGGGATACTTTTAGGCAGGAAATCTTAGAGACCTACACAGTAATTTAGAAACATTCTGATCATCAGATTTTAAAAATATATATGGATTTATGTATCCCATTCCTGGTAACTGATTTACTCTACGTATACTTGAGTTATCAGGTACAAAGTGTTGAGTTAATCATACTCTTTGGTTCAATGCACGGTTGCACCATTGGTCCATCCAAACCTCCTCTTTTTTTATTACACTGTTGTTGTTAACTGCTGTTGTTATCCTGCACCATTCTCTCCCCTCCTAGTCTTCATGCACTACACTGCATCATGCCCGGGACATCCATTCTAATATACCTAATATCTGCTTATGGATATAAAAAATAATAATATACTTTTAATGCCAACTGCCACCCTGAAATCTGGAGAGACAGGCAAATTCAGAATCACCACCAAGATCTCACATGGAGTAGAAGCCGCTAGAGCTAGGAACTTGTAGGAACACTTACATGGTAATGTTGGCAAATTGCTAGAGGCTGAATGTGGACTAGAATTAGAGTGAGAAACTTCTGTGGGTCAGAGACTTAGGGGATCCACATTCATGGCTTTTACCTCAGGAACCCCACAAGTTTCTCATGGGGAAGGGATAAGAAGGAGTCACTTGTGACTCTGGCAGGAGGAAAGTGGAACCACTGTGAAAGGGCTCTTCCTAACAATGCCAGGGACAAAACAATTTACTAGCACTCTATTCTACCTGGTGGAAAGTCATTTATCAAACTTCAGTTACTTCCAGCCTTCCAGTCTCACCTAATGGAGGAGAGCTGTGAAACACTTTTGAAGGTCACAGTCCAGAAACATAAGCCCACTAAAAGACTGAGATTTCATTATAAGATTATAGAATGCATCCTCTGACCCCACACTTTACCACTACAATAGGGCTTTGCAGAAATAATAATAAATTACAACTCAATGAGCTTCTGGGCACAAACTTCCTTTGAAGAGAAGCACTTAGAGAAGCTCAGTCAATGGAGAGACAAAAACAAGGACATTTGAAGAATTAGATGCTTCTATTACATACAGCTGCAGGAAATGTTATACAGAGTCCAATTTAGAGCCAGATTAACATAAAACCTCACATTAAAGCCAATTTATCTCAGTTACTATTATCCAAAGTATTATGTCTTAATTTCAACAACAGCAACAAAAAACATGAAACAGATTCTAAATAGTAAGAAGAAACACAGTCTGAAGAGACAAATCAAGTGTCAGAATCCAGGTTATACATGACACAGATTTTGGAATTAACAATCAGAAAATTTTAACTAACTATATTTAATATGGTAAGGGACATAATGGAAAAAATAGACAACATGCAAAAACAGATGGGTGATATCAGAGAGAAAGAAATTTAAGCAAAAACCAAATGGAAATGCTAGAAATAAAAAAAATACTGCAACAAAGATGAAGAATGTTTTTGATGGGCTCATTAGTAGACAAAAAACAGCCAAGAAAAGAAGTAGTGAGCTTGAAGATATCAATAAGAACTTCCCAAACTGAAATGCATAGAGAAAAAGAAAAGAAAAGAAAAACAAAACACAAAATAGATGACAATATCTAAGAACAATGGGGGAAATTTCAAAAGGTGTAATATTGGTGTAATTGGAATATCAGAAGGAGAGGAAAGACAGAACAGAGCAGAAGAAATGTTTGAAGTATTAATGGTCAAGAATTTTCCAAAATTAGAGACCACAGACCACAGACCCAGGAAGCACAAAGATTTTTTTTTTTTTTCAAAGATGTATCGTACATGGGAAGCAAGCACTCAACTGCTTGAGCTACATCCATTCTCCAATGAGAGTTGGGTTTTTGCTTGTTTGTTTATTTATTTCTAGGAGATACTAGGTATCGAACCTGGGACCGTGTACATGAGAGCAGGCTCTCAACCACTTGAGCTACATCTGCTCCCCACTCAGAGATTTTTTTTGTAACAAAAAATCTACACCTAGGCATATCATATTCATACTGCTGAAAACCAAAGACAAAGAGAAAATCTTTCAAGAAGCTAGATGGGGATAAAAGTAAGCAAACAAACAAAAGAAGAAGAAATACATAAGATGTACATCAGAAGCCATGCAAGCAAGAAGAGAGTGGAATGAAATATTTAAAGTGTTGGGGGCTGTGGTGGGACAACGAAACCAACACCAGCCTAGAATTCCGTTTTGATGAAATTATCGATGTGGGACATGCCTACTGGAGATGAGCCTTCTGTTACTGAGGAATTATTATGAAGCATTAACCAGTGATGCATTGGAAAAAGACCTTGACCAAAAGGGGAAAATATTAAATAGAAAAAGAGTTTTTATGGTTAAAGTATCTCAAAGTGAGTTGGGAGGTCATTCCTTCATTCTTGAGGTTGTATTTATGCAGGTCTTTGGCAGATTTCACTAACTGCCACAGTAAACAAAGTCTCAAACAAAAGTGTTACCAAGGACTTTAGTGACATTCAGACACCATAGGCAAGGCACAAAGCTTCATGAAATCAACACACCCTCTGTGGGCCCTATTTGCAAATATATGATAATCAATTTCCCCAATATAATACAGTTATACACATTTATAAATCCCCTAACCATGATTCTTCTACTCCTTTTAGTTGAACCTATAATTTTCAATATACCTGTTAAATATATCTCTCAGAGACTTTAATCTTGGGATTGTTCATATGCTGGTTGATCCCTGAATCCCAACAGAGTTGCTGCCAACTTCTACTCTCCAGTTCTTCAGGCTTGTCCTGGAGACAACTAACAAGACAATGATGATGGACAAGTCCCATTCCCCAAAACAGGGAGTAACTACAACTGCAAGCAAAACAGTTTCTTCCATCTGCACAATAATATTTAAATCCCCTGTTAGTGGCCATAATTCCCAATCCCTCAAGACTGAGGAATGAGCAAACTTAAGGGGGGAATGTAACCCCCACGATCAGGAACTCTGACTTACCTAAAGAAAAGGTGCTCATTGGAGAAGGAATAAAGGAAAGTAAAATAAAATATTTTATTTTCTTATTCTTAATTGGTCTAAAAGTTTTGTTAAAGGTAATATAGTAACAATGTATTGGGTGATTATAGCATATGAATAAGTGAAATAAATATAGCAATAGCATAAGGGATTGGGGGGAGAAATTAAGGCTATTCTAAGATACACTACATAAGAAGCAGTATTGTGTTATTTGGAAATAGACTAAGATTAGTTAAAAATGTATATTGCAAATTCTAAGGCAACAATAAATTTTTCTAAAAGGAATGTAAATAGTATGCTAAGAGAGGAGATAAAATGGAATCATATAAAACACACAATTAACATTAAGAAGGCAGAAAAAGAAAGGCAGAAAGGAAACAAAGAAAAAAATCAACAAATAGAAACTATTTATAAACAAGGTGTACATTAACCTAACTACAACAATAGTCACTTTTAATGTGAACGGTCTGATTATGCCAACTCATTGTATTGTCAGAATGGATGGGAAGAACAAGAGCCAACTGTATGCTGTCTAGAAAAAACCTACTGTAAATGTAAAGACTCAGGTGAAAAGTAAAAGAATAGAGAATGATATACCATGCTAACACTTATCAAAAGATAATTGGAGTAGATATGCTAATTTAAGACAAAGGAGACTTCAGAAGAAGGAAAATTATCATGGGTTAATAAGAGCATTATACAACGAAAAAAATCCTAAACTGTGTTCATCTAAAAACAGTGCCAGAACACATGAAGCAAAAAACTATAGAAATGAAAGGAGAATGTAATATATCCATTCTTTTGGTTGAAGAACTCAATGCCACATTTTCAGTAATTGCTAGACCAAGCAGGCATAAAATCAGGAAGGATATAGTTGACCTGAACGACATTATCATTATTAGATAATTATCATTACCTGGTTGGCTTTTAGAGAATGCTTCATCAACAATAGCTGGGTACACATTCTTCTTAACATGATATGGAAAATTTACCAAGATAGACATAATAATAATACCTTAACAAAATAAGAGAATAGAAATAATATAAAGTATGTTCTTAGACTGCAATGGAATTAAACAAGTAATCAATAACTGAAAAATAAATTTAAAATCCCAAAATATTTGGATTTAAAAAAAAAATCTTCTAAATAGCACATGTGTCAAAGAAGAGGTCTGAAGAGAAATTTAAAAAATATTTTATACTAAATGAAAATGGAAATACAACTTATCAAAGTTTGTGGGATGCAGTGAAAGGATTGCTTAGAGTGCAATTTATAGCATTAAATAAATATAGTAGAAAAGAAGATCTAAAATTAATAACCTAAACTTCCACCTAAAGAAAAGAAGAGCCTAAAGCAAATAGAAAGAAAATAATAAAAATCAAAGGAGAAATCTATGAATTTGAAAACAGGAAAATAGAAAAAAAAATCAATGAAACAAAAACCTGATTGTTTGAAAAGATCAATAAAATTAATAAACCTCTAACCACGCTAAGCATAATAAAAGAGAGAAGACACAAACTATCGGTATCAGAGCTGTTAGAGAGATCTACTGATGTCAGGAATTTTAAAAGGGTAGTAAAGAAATACTATGAAAAACTGTATGAGCACAAACTTGACAAGCTTAGCTAAGCTTAGTCTGACCATACAACCCAGCAATTGCACTTCTAGATATTTACCTAATGTATTTGAAAACTTATGTTCTCACAAAAACTAGCCTATGAATGTTTATAGCAGCTTTATTTATAATTGTCAAAACAAAGAGCAATCCAACCTGCCTTTCATAGATGAATAAACTGCTGTACACACATAAAATGGAATCTTATTCTGCAATAAAAAAGTAATAATTTATCAAGGCATGAAAAAAACAATCTTAAATTAATATTCATAAATGAAAATGCTTGTCCTAAAAGACTATGTGCCATATGATTGCAATTATATACCATTCTGAAGAAGGCAAAACCTAGGGAAGGCAAAAACATAGGTATTCCAGGGGGTTGGGGGTGCATAGGCAATTGAGTATGTGATGTATGGGGGATTTTTTAGGGAAATGAAGGTGTTCAGTATGGCAGTGTAATGGTGGATATATGGCACTATTCAAAACCCATGGATGTTTATGTTAATGTCTGAAAATTTTTAAAAAGTCATTTAGGAAGTTAATGTAACACAGATGGAATGCAGAATGTAACAAAACCGTCTAATGTATCACAAATTATGAAACACCCCCCCGCCAAGTAGTTTGGTGGAAGAACTTAAGTAATTTTAGAAATGAGTCCAGTCTATATGACTAGAGGCAAAAGAAACTGTACATAAACACTGTTCTCTATTTGATAAACTAGTTTCCAATGAGGGTACAAGTTAACAATTATGATCCTGCTATATATTTATACTGGAATTTAACAATTAATTAAATTGATGGTGGATAATGGGAGCTAGCTTCTCACTCTTAGATAAGTAAGGGGAGAAGGCTTGAATGAATTCTATGGTAATGGACTAGAGTTGGAGATATCAGTTTAGACTCATTTTAGCTTTAATACAGATACAGATGTATTACATATAGAAACATATATACATATAGAAACATTTATATATGTGTATATATACACAGTTTAGTGTGCACACATATATTTCCTTCCTCTATCATCAGAGAGAGCCTAGAAGCAATGTCACCCAAGTAGCAATGCACATTCCTAGTATCTATATCTTTGTTTCAAACCCCATTTTCAAGACAATGGCGCATACCTGCCTACTCCTTAGCTGTGAGCTGCCTATAGTGACTTCCTCCCAAGGAGCACAGTACGGAAAGGTTAGAGTAACTTTACAGTGGAAAATCCCTGTCTCTGCCATGTGGTCAGGGTCAACATGAAGAGTGATAAATCATGCTGATAGTATGGTTTCTTGATACAACGTGATGTGAATGACACTTTACTTCTCTGGTCTTCCTCCCCAGAACCCATGACTTCAGTTTATTAATTAAGAAAAAAAACATCAAACAAATTTCAGCTGAAGGACATTCTACAGAACTACATGGTCAGTACTCCTCAAAACCGTCAAGGTCTCCTAAACCAGGAAAAGTCTGAGAAATGATCACAGTCAAGAAAAGCCTAAGGGCACATGATGATTACTTATAAGTATGGATGTTAGTTAACAATAATGCATCAATACTGGTCCATTAAATGTAACAAAGGTACCATACTATTGTAAGGTGCTATTAATAATGGCAATTGGATGTGGGAAATTTTTTTCTAAATCTAAAAGTTAGAAAACGAAAGTTATTAAAGATAATAATTTTGCTTTGTTTATGAAAGCATTTTAAATTTTCATAGATTGCACAGAGACATAGCTCTTGTTTTATTTCTTAATTTTCACCAAACACTATAATTTTAAAAATATTTTCATCTTGCCTATTTACTTCTGGTTCACATTCCTAGAAATATAGCAGGAGAAGTAAATTTCTGGTTCACTAATGAGGACTACATAGCTTTAAATAGTATCTATCCATAGCATCTCCCTAGTACTGGACCCTTAGTTTGTCCTCAACAATTTTATGGGTTTTTGCATGATGCTTTCCATGAATAGCCCCCTCCCCAGTTTATTAGGGGTCTCATTAGGTCTGTTTACAAACATTCGGTTCTCTTGTTCTGGGCACAAAGATATTTCACTCCCCCCAACTCACACTTGAAAATTGGCATGGGTAGGTGATTTGTTTTGACTTCTTTCAGTTTTTAAAAGTCTGTTTTCAGCTGGAGACTGAACCCACCTGGATGCCTGAGCAAACATAAGTGAGCAGACCCCGTTCTGACCCTAGGAGGACAGATAAGCATGAGTCAGAAATGAAGATTGCCCACAGAACAAGGGAAAAGATTTGCAAATCACATATCTGATCAGGGTCTTGTGTTCAGAGTATATAAGGAAATCTTAGAAGTCAGTAATTAAATAACAAAGAACCACTTTTAAAAAATGGCAAATAATTTAAATAGACATTTCTCAAAAGATGATATATAGATACTCAATGAACAAACAAAATATGCTCAATATCATTATTCATCAAAGAAATAAAATCAAAGCCACAATGAGATAACATTTCATACATACAAGGATGTATATAATCAAGAAAACAGATAATAACAGTAGTTGGCAAGGGGTGTAGAAAAATTAGAAACCTCCTACATTGTTAGTGGGAATGTAAAATGGTGAAGCTGCTCTGGAAAACATTTTGGCAGTTCCTCAAAATGTTAAACATGGAGGTACTATATGACCCCACAATTCCACTCCTAGGCATATAACCAAAGGAAATGAAAAGGTATTTCCATGCAAAAACTTGTTTTAAAAAAGGTCCTTAGTGGCATAATTTGTAATAGCCAAAAACTGGTAACAGCTCAAATTCCAGTCAAGTAATGAATGGATAGACAAAGTGTGGTGTGTCCATACAAGGGATATTATTTAGCAATAAAAAGGTATGAAGTAGGAACAACCAGCAAGATGGTGACAGAATAAGGAACTCCTAGAGTCACCTCGTGCTACAGGGCAGTTAGTAATCCCCCAGAGCACATGTTTGGGGACTGCAGAAGACCAGAAGAACATCCTGCAACATCCTTGAAAGAATGGAAGGAGGAAACTGCCCATCTGCAGAGAGGATTTCTAAGTAGAGCACTCCATGCCACTGAGACTGGTGACCATCCTCTACTGGTGGCGCAAGCCATCTCAGGAGCTGTTCAGTGGCTGTAATTGGAAGTTCCACTTGCCAAAAATGGGGGAGGAAGAGACAATTGGGCACCAACTTCAGTTACTGATTAGCCAATTCCGCAGAATAAAGTATAATCCTAAGAATAGCTAAAGTTTGAACCTGTCCAAGTCAGAAAGAGGCTGGTAGCCGCCATTTTAACTCTGCTCCCGGCAAAAGGGGAAGCGGAATATACTGAAAATCACAGTGCTAGTAGGGACAAGCTTCCTTCCATCAAGATGGAATTTTAGCTCTAGCCTAAATCCCAGACCCACCTCTGGCAGGGAGGAAGCTGGCAAGACTTGCACTAGCCTCTCCAGGTAACTGCAGGTACATTCGGCTGGCACAGACTGAATAGTCAGAAGTCTGCCAGGACAATTGCAGTCATTTTTGACCTGCACAGCATAGATTGCTGCCCACACCTGCAGCCCCATCCCCACCACAGACAGGGGAGGAAGGGGCCTGAAGGTTCATAGTCTCTCTGGGCAACTACTGTCTAGGCCTGCATGACTTGGATTATTATACATGGCTGTGGCTCTGCCCTTACCCCTGGCAAAGGAGAAAGTTGGGAGAAAGTTCATTGGTTCATGGGGCAATGAAGGTAGCTTGAGCCTCTACAGCTTACAACACCAACTACATCCTTGGCTCCTGTTATACAACCAGAAAGGGAGAAAAAGCAAGAAAGCCCTAAAATAAAGAAAGAAACTGCATGCAGAATAAACACATCTAATAGGCCTGATGCCAAGACACCAACAAAAAACTACAATCCATACCAGGAGACAAGAAGATATGGCCCAGTTAAAGATAAGCCTCCAGATGAAATAAAAGATTTGAAACAACTAATCATAGATGATTAAACAAATCTCCTTAATAAATTCATTGAGATGGCTAAAGAGATTAAGGATATCAAGAAGACATTGGATGAGCACAAAGAAGATTTTGAAAAAATACATAGAAAAATAACAGATCTTATGGGAATGAAAGGCAAAATAAATGAATTTAAAAATACACTGGAATCATATAACAGTAGATTTGAAGAAGCAGAAGAAAGGATTGGTGATCTTGAAGAAATGGCCTCCAAAAGTGATCATAAAAAAGAACAGATGAAGAAAAGAATGTAAAAAATTGAACAAGGTCTCTGGGAACTAAACGACAGCAAGAGACATGCAAACATATGTGTCAAGGGTGTCCCAGAAGGAGAAGAGAAGGGAAAAGGGACAGAAGGAATATCTGAAGAAATAATGGTAGAAAATTCCCCAACCCTGTTGAAGGATATAGATAATTACGTCCAAGAAGCACAACATACTCCCATCCGAATAAATCCAAATAAACCAACTCTCAGACACATACTATTCAGAAGGTCAAATGCCAAAGACTGAGAAAGAATTCTGAGAGTAGCAAGAGAAAAACAATGCATAATATATAAGGGATACCCAATAAGATTAAGTGCTGATTTCTCATCAGAAACCATGGAAGCAAGAAGACAGTGGCATGATATATTTAAGATACTGCAAGAAAAAAACTTCTAGCTAAGAATCTTATATCCAGCAAGATTGTCTTTCAAAAATGAGGGCCAGTTCAGATTATTCACAGATAAACAGAAACTGAGAGCGTTTGTAATCAATAGACCAGCTTTGCAGGAAATACTAAAGGGTGTGCTACAGTCTGAAAAGACAGGACAGAGAGGCTTGGAAGAGTATAGAAATGAAGATTATATCAGTAAAAGTAACAAAGTGTCAAAAGAGTGGTGATACTAAAATATGATAGATAAAACCCAAAGGTCAAAATGGGTGAAATAAGAACTGCCTTTACAGTAATAACATTGAATGTTAATGGATTAAACTCACCAATCAAAAGGCAAAGACTGGCAAAATGGATAAGAAAATATGAGCCACCCATATGCTGTCTGCAAGAGACTCACCTTAAACCCAAGGCTACCAATAGACTGAAAGTGAAAGGCTGGAAAAAGATATTTGATGCATTCAGTAACAACAACAACAAAAAAGCTGGAGTAGCTATACTTATTTCAGATGAAATAGGCTTTAAAAAATATTAGTAATGTGCAATATGAGGAGGAAGTCAAGAAAAAAATTCCATTTACAATAGCTGCTAAAAGAATCAAATATTCCAAAATAAACTTAAGCAACGATGTAAAGCACTTGTATTCAGAAAACTACAATGCATTGTTAAAAGAATTTTTTTAAAAAGACCTAAATAATTGGAAGAACATTCCATGCTCACAGATGGCAAGACTAAACATCAGTAAGAAATCAATGATTTCTATCCAAATTGATATACAGATTCAATGTAATCCTGATAAAAAAAATTCCACCAGCATTTTTAAAATATATGGAAAACACGATTATCAAATTTATTGGAAGTGTAAGTAGTCCCTAATAGCCGAAACATCCTAAAAAGGAAAAGTGAAGTTGGAGGACTATCACTTTGGGACTTTAAATCATATTACCTAGCGATAGTCGTAAAAACAGCATGGTACTGGCATAAAGACAGACATGTAGACCAATGGAACTGAATTGATAGTTCAGAAACCGACCCTCACATCTATGGTCAAGTGATTTTTGACAAGCCTGTCAAACCCACCTAACTCAGGCAGAACAGTCTATTCAACAAATGGTGCTGAGAGAAATGGATATCCATGGCCAAATGAAAGAAAGAGAACCCCTATCTCACATCTTATTCAAAAATTAACTCAAAATTGATCAAAAACTTAAATATAAAAGCAAGAACCATAAAGTTTCTAGAAGAAAATGTAGGAAAACATCTTCAAGACATGGTGGTGGGTGGTGGATTCTTAAAGGAGATAGGAGGAGGACTGAGATGGACTACTGATGCTTAATGTATGTAGAAGTTGTAATTAACTTTACTGTAAAAGTGTGGAAATGTATAGAGTTGATGATAACACATTATGGTGAGTAACAATTGGTTTATAAATGGGAATGTGGCTGGAAAGGGCTGTCTAGGGATGCAAATGTCAATTGAAAGAAAGCTAGAGAATAATCTAGGAACTGAGTAACTCATTAAACCCAGAGGTGGATGAGAATTGTGGTTGATGGTATAGATGCAAGAGTGTCCTTTGTGAGGTAGAGCAGATGTACGTCACTATTGCAGGGTGGTAGGAATGTGGAAAAGCATGGAAAAAATACAACTGGAGTGACCAATGGACTGTGGTTAACAACAATACTGTGATATTCTTGTATCTGTGCCAAAGATGTACTGTGTTGATAATGCGGGAGTATGGAAATAGTGTGCCAATGTATGCTATGGTTAGTGGTAAGAGTCCAATGATATTATCTCATAATCTCAATGAATGTTCCACCATGGTGTGGTATGTTGATAGAGGGGTGTTTTTTGGGAATGCTGTACATGTGCATGATTGTTTTGCAGGTTCACAACTTTTGTAATAAAAATATATTTTAAAAAACAGTAAGGTTGGTTGGGGGAAAATACACCAAATGTAAGATGTGGACTATAGTTAGTGGTAAGACTTCGACTATATTCTTTCATAATTTTTAACAAATGTCTCACAATAGAAGGTGTTGGTAGTGGGTTGGTATATGGAACCCCTCTTTAATGTTATGCTTGCTTGTTTTGTAAGTTCACAACTTTTACACTACATTTGCTATTTATGTAAGTTCATGTATAAATGATATAAAAAGAAAAATAATAATAATAACTGGGTGGGCTGGGGGAAAATACACCAAATGTCAGATACTTTGGTTAGTAGTGATATTTTAAGGATGCTTTTTCATCATTAGTTAAAAATGTTTCACAACAATGCAAGGTACTGGTTTTGGGGCAAAGTATGGGAGCCCTGTGTGATGTTTTGTGTGCTTGTTTTGTAAGTTCACAACTATATTATACACTTATTGTTTATGTATGTTTATATATGAATGATATACTTCAATAAATTTTTTTTAAAAAAGGAGTGAAGTACTTATGAGTGCTACAACATGAGTAGATCTTGAAAAATATGCTAATTTAAAGAAGCCAGACAGAAAAGCCCACGTATTGTGTGGTTCTATTTATATGAAATGCCCAGGCTAGTCAAATCCATAGCTAGAGAAAGTAGATTGGTTCTTGCCAAGTGCTGGGGTGGGGAAGGGAGTGGCAGGGAGGGAGCATGGCGTGCAAATGCTAATAGGTATGGGCTTTTCTTGAGAGTGATAAAAATGTTCTGGAAATAGATAGTGGTGATGGTTGTACAATTCTGAATGTACTAAAAAGCACCAAAAATTTTAAAAAATAAAAAATAAAAAAAGAGAAAGAAATAAAAAGCACTTGAATCGTTCATGTTAGATTGATAAATTGTATGTCATATGAATCACATCTGAATAAAGCTGTTAAAAAATGAGACATAAACTTTGCTGTTTTAAGCTTTCATGATTTGTGTTCATTGTTGTAGATGCTGTTTTTGTTTATTGCTTATTGTTTTTGTTACCAGACATAATCAGGCCTTTCATAACTCATTCAGGAATATACCAAGGAGTAGGATCTTTGTGTTATAAATTATAAGAGTATTTCATTTCAACAATATTCCCAAATGACTTCACTCCTGACAAAAGTGCATGGAAGTTCTTGACTCCCCACATTTTCATCAACATTTGACTTTGTCCCATTTTATAAGTCTTTAAAATCTATGTATGTAAAGAAGTACCACATTATTGTTTTATTGGACATTTTCTGATTAATAATTAGATTATGCATATCTTCATGTACTTGTTAGTCATTTGGGTTTCACTCTCTCTGAAGTGACTTTCCATATCCTGTACCCATTTGTCAGAGTTTCCTTTCTTTTTGTTATTGATTTGTTAGTATAGTTTGATATTAATAAGTGGCATATTCTATAAATTTCCTATTGTTAGATTTTTCATTGGAAATGCCATGTCCCAACATTTAATTCATCTGTTAGCCTTGTCTACCTGTCTACCATGTCAATTTTTAAATGAAAATCTGTGATTTTGATATTGAAAAGTCCATACCTTTTTAAAATGATACCTTGTTCACTTCGGTCATGTTGAATACAAAATTCTCCACCTCAAGGTCATAATTTTCTGATGTTTTTAACTATGGGCTTTAGAGTATTTTTTTATTTTACATATAAATTCTTAATCGATCTGGTGTGAGGCAGATGCTTAACATTATGTTTCCCCTTTTTAGTTATTCAATTTCTCCAACTATTAATGATTTGTCCTTTCTCCATTGGTTTGTAGTACCATCTCCAACATATTCTAAGTTGCCACTTATAAATGGATCAGTGTTCAAGCTCTTTATACTTTTTATTAAGAATCTTTAAGTTATTTCCCCCCACTAGTCTGTTTGCTGCTGCTTAATCCACCACTTTTTAAAACTATGATTTTGTCTTCATGTCTGGTAGGAACAATCCTCCTCTTTGATCTTCTTTTGTAAAACTGACTGAGTCTTTGTCAAATTTTAATTTTCTATATACTGTAGAAACATGCCCACATCTTCAAATTCTTATTAAAGTAAATGGTAAACTTCCCAGGTGTTTCAGGATTTGAGGCAATTTTGCAACTGCCACTCATCATTTGTTTAGCACTTTGCGAAATTGGATAATATGTAAGGAGCCCTCGCCATGGGACAGACACCCTGCTAAATAATTTGCATGCTTTATTGCATGCAATTCTCACAGAAATTCCATAATGACTCCATAATTAATGCATGCTTTAGTCCCATGTTACAAATGAGATGCAGAGAAGTTAAGGGACTTGTCCAAGGTCACTTTCCTAGAAAGTATCACACTTGGAATTCAACTTATTCAATTAGACTCTAGAGAAAGTTCTTAGCTATTATGGTCCATTGTCTTTTCAGGTAATCAAACATTAATGGGACTTAGAAAACTTGTAGGGTAGGTTCTACCTTCCCCAGGAAGCTAGTCATGAATACTGCCAGCACCCATAGTCTTCCTAATAGAAGTCATCTTTTCCTCCTTGGAACTCCCATGACTCTTTATCTATAGTGGAGGAATAGTGGAAAATCTCTATCAGACCATGTGCTCACAGTATGAATCTTTGGAATATTTATTTGCAAGATAGCTTTGGGGCAAATGGGATAGATAGCATAAAACTCTCTCAAGTTGAGTTGGCTCTGACTTTAATATGTAATTCAGTGGGAAGGATATTAATGTTTAAACTATTCAAATTGTATTGGTTATAAAAATATAAGTAGGAAGAAGAACTGCTTGCCCCCAGCAAGATAGTTTATTCATACTTAGGAATTTGATCATTACTGGATATGGATGTGGTGCTCTGTATCCTGTCCCCGCTGCATGGAGGACAATCCCTCATTCTCTTAAATCCCGTGACTGCCTGGACACCATTGCACCATTGCATAGATTTGGGGATATGATGCTTATCTTCCATTCCCCTTTTCTATTCTCTTTAGGGCTATAATAGAAACTTTAAACTGGTAGCAATAATAAGTAACATATATATTAAATACAAAATGGGCTTTTGTTTTTGTAACCTCCAATATTAACAAAATATTTAATTATTTTCACTGAGCTCTTGAAGAACAATTGAAAAGAGAGTTTAGTGGCTAAAGTTAAGGCACACAATGCTTTTGGTGGCGCACACTTCAGGAGCCCACCGATTCGTGAATTTAACTTAATAGAGCAGATGTTTATTTGTGTTCAGGTCTTATCTCCCCCATAGACTGTGAGCATCTGTTCCTGTTGAGGTTTGTCTCCACTTTGCACATGATCAGCCAACTCTAATCCAGCATTCCTGACATCTCAAGAAGAATATAAATGAAATGAGAAAATATTCACAATTAGATGTTAAGTGAACTGAGCAAGACAAAAACCTTTAATTGCTGAATGATTCTAACATAAAAAATATATGTATTCACGCATATGTGATTTTCTAAACATATGATTAGCTGTACAGAACAAAAGGCCAGATAGAAATTCATCAGAATGAAGCTATTTATGGAGAGTGGGGTTATAAGTGATTTCAACTTATTTTTATACTTTTTATTTTCCAATTTTTATACATTAAGCATTAAGGTAGAGATGGCTATCTGTTTGCCAAAGTGTATGCTCCTGCTTCCGTAGTGTGGTGTTTTGCTGAAAACATAAACAAAAACCCAGAAACAATATTTCCCAGAATCCCTTCTGTCGGGGATTGAATCATGTCCCCCACAAAAGATATGATCAGGTCCCAACCCCTAATCCTGTGTGTGTGAACCCATTTGTGAAAAGAATCTTGGAAGATGTTATTAAAGTGTACCCATATTGAATAAGAGTGGACTCCAACATGGTTGAAGTCCTTATAAGCAAAAGAAAATGGACATGAAAGGAGAAGCCACAGGGAGCAGCCAGAAGCTGGAGCTCAATAGTACCCAGAAAAGAAAGGAGAAGATGTTGCCATGTGCATTGCCATGTGTCAGCAAAGCCAAGAACCAAGGATAGCTGGCAGACAGCCCCAGAATGCTAATCTTCTGGGAGAAAACACCAGTTTTATGATGCCTCAATTTTTTATTTCTCCTAGCCTCAAAACTGTAAGCCAATAAATTCTCATTATTTAAGCTAACCCATTATGTGGTATTTGTTTTAGCAGCCAGGAAATTAAAATCACTTGTATCTGAGTAGGGCCATGTGACTAGGGCTTGCCTATGGAGTATGAGAGCTTGAGAAAATGTGCCATGAGGTTCAAGTTAGCTGAAGAAACAGGTGTGCTTTCTCTCTCCACAGTTTCCCTTGGAGAGGACTCTGAAGTCTTAGAAGATATAAGAGCCACACAATAGAAGAACGTGTGAACCCAATTTACCATTTGGAAGCTGCTTGCTAACCAGAAACACCCACATTGGCCCATTATCTGAGAAAGAAACAAGCTTCTATTGTTAACCAACTGCCTTTGCATTTGTTCCCCTAAGAAAGAGTGCAATAAAAGGACTTTCAGGCAGGTAGTTTTGCGGGGGGAACTTATTCCAGGGAGCAGGAGTGAGAGATCAGTGAAGTGAGACAGAAGAAGAAAAGAGAATACAAGGTTGCATTTTTGAGTTGACTATCACTGCAGACAGCTGTTGCTCAGTCTCTCCAGGATTTCTGAGGAGCCTCCTAAATACATTTCCGAATTGTCTGCCTAAGGAACAAAAGGAGAAAGCATCCATGCATCTGCTCCAAGCCCCCACTGGTCAATGACCCTCGGGTCTCTGACTCTGGCACTTCCATGTTGCAAATGATTGCATGCAGAGCATTTTAGGCAGGCATCCCAAGTTATGTAGTCACAAAAATCCTGGAGTAGAAGCCTAGAGGTGCCCTCTGCATGTCAGAAACTGGTTACTGCTAGTTTATATGTGACTGAGTCAATTCAACACTTATGTGGTTGGGAAAAAAAGAGGCGAGGTCCAACTGGTACACAGGAAGTGCTTGGTACTGTCACTTAAAATGTATGATTGATTTGTTATGACACCTAACATCTCCTTAACTAAAACAAGCACATATTATGCTTGTAACTAGAAAAGTGTGCACACCCACACACTTTTTTTGTTTGGTTTTATAAAATAGCTCAGTATCCCTAAGCCATTTAACTCTTCTGTTTCACTCTGGAAGTGCAAACACCGAGTTAGACAGAGTGGGCATCCCAAAGTCCTTATTCATTTCTTCCACAACTATTCAATCACCAAAATCAGTCAATTCTATCAAACAATGATTAGAACTACCAACTGCTCTGCATGTTTTCTGCCCCTCTTAATCAGCATCTGCCTGAGCTATTGCCAGAGCTTCTAATCTCTCCCTTTATTTTCCTTCCTAAAATCATATAGGACTGTGTTAAAACCACAAAGCCTGTTTCATGCTCTCCTCAGGTCCATAAAACCAAGTCCTTGATATGGAATTCTATATGCTTCATAATCCAGCTCCCATGCACTGTGCTAGCCTCGCCTCAACCCAACCTTATTCTACACCTGCCACTTCAGGCAACCAATAGAAATAGTCAGGAAACCCAAGTTTTTTCCTGCCACTCTGATTTTGCACGTGATTTTCTCTCTACCGGGAATACTTTGCCTCATTTTTATCTAGAGCAGGGATTGGCCAACTATAGCCCACAGGCCAAATCCAGTCTACTGCCGACTTTTGTACAGCCTGAGAGCTAAGAACATTATTTCATGTTTTTAAATAATTGAAAAAAAGTAAAAAAAAAAATTAATATTTTGTGATGTGATAATTATGTGAAATTCAAATGTCATTGCCATTAATGCAGGATTTTTGGAACATAGCCCTGCTTCTTCATTTGCATATGGTCTTTGGCTGCTTTTGTACTATAATGGCAGAGTCAAGTAATTGTGACAGAGTTCTGTGGCCCACAAAGCCTGAATATTTACTCTATGCACTATATCTACAGAAAACATTGGCAGAGAACTTCAGTTCTTCCTTCAAAATCTCCCCATGGAAGACCATTCCACATCACTGCTCCTACAACATTTACTTGTTACCTCTAGGAAAGCTATCTTCCAGGCTAATCAGCTAATGTGAATGGTGTCTTTTCATATTTTCTCCCCATCTCTACCCATATATCCTTTTGAGAGCCAAGATTATTTCTTATTTATTGCTGATTGTCCCCAGGCCACAGCATAATGCCTACCATACAGTAGAGGTTCCATCAACAATGGTTGAATTTGCCCATATCCCAGTCTTGCTTCCAGATACCATATCCTCCTTTTCTGGAACTTGGAGGTTAAGAGTACGGGCTCTGGATTTGGACTGCCTGGATGTGATGCAGACTCTGGCACCCACAGCTGCATAACCTTGAGGCAGATTACTTTAACTCCTCTAAGCCCCATATACTCATCTACTGACCATGGATATTAAAAGTAACTCACCATAGGCTAGTTGTGAGAATTACATATGATAAGCTATGCAAACTGCTAAGCACAGTGATAGCACATAGTACCTTTTCAGTTAATATTAGCTATTAGGATGATGATTGCAGATTTCCTAATGCACAAATGAAGCCCTGGGGTCTCCTCTGAGACATCATTGACTGACCATGACCCCCACATACACAGAGCTATGGTATTATGTGTTTTTCAGCTATTTTAATGCTCCTACTTGTTGTTAAATGAAATGGCATGTTTGTAGAAGCATGGGGAAAGATGGGCTTGAAAAAAAATCTTTTCATTTTATCTAAGAATCTATCTCAGTCTTGCTTTGCTTACATTTGTCTTCCCCCTGCTGAGTCTGTTTTCCCTTTCTCTCCACATCTTTCTCCTGGCTATCTACGTCTCTCGCGGCTTTCCCAGCGAGCTTGATTACTTCATTTTCCTTTTTCATCCCCTTCACCTTGACTTCACTCCTCTCTACCCCTGGCCCCTTTCTTTCACTATTTTCTCAGATTTTCCTCTCTCCTCTCCCTTTTCTCATTACTTACCCTTTCTTTCTTTTTGCTCTTCCTTTCTTTTTCTTTCTCTCTTCAGCCTCTCCTTGCTTTCTCTCTCTCATTCTTTTTTATCTTATGTCCCTCCCCTCCATTCTCTGATTAAAAGCTTTTCTATCTTTATTCTTTTCTTTCCTCCTACCCTCTTTTCCTCTCATTTTGCTTTTTCTCTGCCACCTCCCCATGACCTATGATATCCCCTGGCCTTTCTTCCCTTTGCCTCTTCTTCCTTCTTTGTGCTCTCTCATGCCACCCAAACTGGGTCATCCCCCCTCCCCCAGGTCCCTGTGTGGGGTAGCGGCTGCCCTGTCTTGAGCCGGCCAGCGAGCCTGCAAAAAGTTATGAGTCACCCAGCAGCAGAAGAAAACAAGCTGTTACAGTCTGGATGCTTTGGGAGCATCTCGAGGCCAGAGAGAAAATGGAATGGTCAGGGAGGAAGAGGAGGTGGTGTGTAATGGAATGGAAATAAAATAGGTGAGAGAAAATGAGATGGAAAAACAGAGATGTATGACACAAGAGAATTTAGGTGGAATGAGATTGTCATCAGATCAGCTGGGGGGAGAGAACAGAAAAACAAGCCTGTTAAAGTGAATTCTCTGTCGTAGCCATAAGCTTTTTATTCTCAGCATGCCTGCTTGGCTTCCAATGCTGTTTTGTTCTTCCCTAACCATTCTGTTTGATCCTTCTCTCCTCACCGCACTTTGCTGTTTACACAATCCTGTCTGATCCCCATTTGCTATTTATTTCCTTGGGCTCTTTGGGCTGAGCAAGGGTTTAGAAAGAGACTGTGTTGCATGGTGGTTAGAAGGGCAGACTCCCGAATCAGACAGGACTTAGAATTTGACTCTAGAAATCATGCCGTTTCCATTCTGCATGAGTGGGAGACAATTACCTGTTCTTATTACTGAGTACAGACCTTGGAAACAGATCGATTTGGGGGATAATCCCTGTTTCTAGTCCTTACTAGTTTTGTGACCTTGACAATTAATTAACCTTTATTGTCCTAGTTCTTTTTATCATAGGGATGATAATACTCACTCTCATTGATAAAATTGGCATAATGATTACAGTGCGATAATTAAATGAGGCACATAGGCTCTGTCAGTGTGTGCTGGGCGATCATTGTTGTTTTAATGCATAACCCTGTCCACCACTCCCTCGTGAGCTAAGGCCAGTTTTCCTGTCCACTTTCTGTCAAGCCTTCTCACTCCACATCAAGTGCTCTTTGTGCTGCTCCTCTCCTGATTCTGGACAACTTTCCTAGATTGTTGTATGGGAAAGGCCCTGATTTGCTCAGCAGAAGGATCTGCAGTCTTCACAGTTTGGTCCAACAGCACCCGCCCATCCCCACAGCCTCCCTTCCTCTTGGCTTCCCTGCTGGTAGGGAGAAGGAAAAGGTTGAACCATCTCCCAGGAGAAGTCCACCCCATGAAATCAGCACTCCCCACTTAAATAGATATTCAGAATTAAATATACATCAAACAAACTCCCCCCAGAGGATGATTTCGGCTCCCAGTGAGTCTCATCACAAAAACCTTTTCTTTCTATCTCTCTCCTCTCCACCCCCAACTCCACCACTCCCACAGCCTGCCCTTTGGAAATGCTCTTTACACCCACCACATGCTCTTAACCCTGGTATTATGAGGGTGCAACCCAGCTGTAAATTTCCAAAGATAATTTCACTGAGACCTCCTGAATACTTCATTTCAACACAATGGGGCAGCCAGCCTGTGAACCAACCAGGAGACAGTGAGACTTACTGGAAATCCTGCTGGCCTGGGATGCTGAATCTCCTAATGTGTAGGTTGACTCTCTGCAAGCCAGTCCACTACATTTTACCTCACTTTCTTCAATGGCAAAATGCCAAGGAATCTCTGTGGTTGATTTCAGATCTAGCATTATAATTTCAGAATTTCAAACTAAGTTCTGGTGAGTGCAGATATCTATAGAGCCTGTGTTGCCTGCTTCTTGTGTCCGTTATCTGGATAATAGTATGCCTTTTGCAAAATGAGTGTCACCGTTTCTGCCCTATATCTTCATATTGTGAAATGGAAAATTCAAAAGTATGTACTGCTAATGTAAGATTGTGGAGAAGAACCCTCTTCCTGAAGACTGGGAATAGTAACAAGATTCTGTGACAGTGAATTAGAGAAGGCTTTATCCAATGCCAAGCCACTGAATTTTGAAAGGAAAAATATTGGTTACCAGTCTCACAGGTCTGAACTATAAAAAGTTTCTGAAAAAAGTCCATGTAGACATAAAAATTAGGAACAAAAAGGAAAGAGGGAACCAAAGAGTTTTGGAGTTAATATTCTGACAAGGAACCAAAGAGGGCTTAGATGCCATGGGGCAACTCTCTTGCTTGCAGTTGCAGACTGTCTCTGTTCCTTGGGATGGGAGTTGTCCATCATTATCTCCTTGTTAATTGTCCTGGGTGAGTCCAATCAACTGGAGAGTAAGTAGTTGCAACTCTGTTGAGATTCAGGGCCCAATTGGCACATGGACAGTCCAAAGATTTAAATCTCTTAGACATACACCTGTCAACTCTGGTACTAATTATAGGTTCAAATAGAAGGAGCAGAAGAGCCAAGTATAGGGAAACCACAAATGCGTCCAACTCTTTCACACTGAGGAGCATAAATTCCAAAGTAGAGCCCACTGGCAAGACGTCAAAATTGTAACAAAGGTGCCACACTAATGAAGGATGTTGTTAATGTGGGAAAGTGTGGGAGGGGTAGGTAGTGGGGCATATGGGAAGCCCTTATATTTTTTATGTAACATTTCTGTAATCTAAAGTATTTAAAATAATAATAATAATAATAAAGTATTTAAAAAAAGATTCCAAAAGCAGGGAGGGTTTGTCTGGTGTGCATATTTTATTCAAGTTATCTATTTAAGCTAGGAGTAGTGGTTTGATAAGGTGGATGTATTAGCCAAAGGGGTGCTGATGCAAAGTACCAGAAATATGTTGGCTTTTATAAAGGGTATTTATTTGGTATAGAAGCTTACAGTTACCAGGCCATAAAGTGTAAGTTATTTCCCTCACCAAAGTCTGTTGTCACGTGTTAGAGCAAGATGGCTGCTGACATCTGCAAGGGTTCAGGCTTCTTGGGTATCTCTTTTCCTTGGGACTTGTTTCTTTCTGGGCTCAGCTACTCTGCTCTCTCGACAAGGTCAGCTGTGGACTAACCGCTGGTCTCTTTTCCCAGGTCTTCTGCCGTGTATAATTGAGCCTGCTCTCTGCTCCTTTGTGTCCTTACTTCCCAGGCTCCAGCATCCAAAACTCTGACCTCCCTTCTCTGCAGTGTGGTTTCTCTGTGAGTTCCCCTTGACTCAACCTCCTACTGATGTGGCCCAATGAAAGCCTTAATCATTATTTAATCAAGTAAAAGTAAAACCTCTGAATACAATATAATCTAATATGCACAGAGGAAAAGACCAGTTCACAAACATAATCCAATATCTATTTTTGAAATTCATAAACAACATCAAACTGCTTCAGTGATCATCTTCCTTTCATTTGAAAAGTAGATACCTGCTGTAGTGCTGACCCACATAATCTGAATGTTTCTGAGGCGAGGTGGCAGTAAGCATGGGAAGGAGAACATTGTGATAAATAGAGACACAAGTTCAGCAAATGGATTTTAAATTCTAGAAGAAAACAGACACTCAAGGAGATAATGAGAAGCCCATTTGTAGAGTGTGGTAAAATTTGAGAAAATAAGAAAATAGAAGAGGGATGTTGGGAGATGAATGTTGTGGTATAATAAGAAGGAGCATTGCACTGGGAATGAAGAAATCTTGTATCTAATCAAATGGGTATCAAACTACCTTTTGGTGCTATGAGCCTCTACAATCCTCCATAGGCTTATGAGTAAAATAGGGAATCAAATAGCCTTTTGTACCCTTCTGTTTTAGTGTTTTAAAAACCTGCTGAAAGCAATATACCAGAAATAGGTTGGCTTTTACAATGGGGATTTATTAACTTATAAATTTACAGTTCTGAGGCTGAGGAAAATGTCCAAATCAAGGCATCAAGCAACATTCTCTCCCTGAAGACTGACTGCCAGTGATCCTGGACTCTTCTGTTAAATGGGAAGGCATATGGCACTCTCCCTTCTCTTCCAGGTCTCATTGCTTTCAGCTTCTGGTTTGCATGGCTTCCTCCCTCAGCTTCCATGGGTTTCTCTCTGTCTCTGTGGCTCTATCTCTCCATATTAATCTTATTTATAAAGGATTCCAGTAAGAGGATTAAGACCCACCCTTGGTCACACCCCACTCAAGTACTCTAATCCAAAGCAAGATCCCACCTACAATAGGTCTACACCCACAGGAATAAATTTGTTCTAAGGACATGATCTATTCTGGGGTCCATAAAATCCTCAAACTGCCATACCTCCCTATCATGAAAAGTTGATATAATAATAAAGTGAGCTCTGGGCAATGAGGTACTTGGTTAACCTTGTACACATAAGGAACATTTTTTGTTTGTTTTGGGGTGTTTTGTTTATTTGTTTGTTTAATAAAACATTGGTTCCTGAATGACTGGTGTGTTAGTGGTGATTCTAAGTTCATGAAAGAGCAGTGTAGTGGTACAAATATGTGCAGCCAATGGAAGCACTGAAATGAGACTAGAGGGAGGATGGGAGGAAGGGAGAAGCCAGGGTATTTCCTTCTTAATCCCAACCTCCACCTTGGATTGTACCCACATCAGTGGATGTGTCTCTTTTGTTCCTCTAATTTAATGAACATGGACAGATTTGCTACTGTTTCAGCTTTTCCAGGTGATCCTGGCCCAGAGGTTTGATAACATCACTTCTTCCTCTTTCCCACTTAGGCTTTGTAATAGTGGTTGATTTCAGCTATTGCTAACATTTGTTGCCTCATTGTCCACCCTATTTGGCTTCTCAAGTGCTCCATTGCCTGTTTAATCAATTCCCTGAATAATATTTCTTGTCAAAGTGGTTTCTGTTTTCCAGATTGGACCCTGATTGGTACAACCCGCCTACTTTCTTCCCAGGTAAATTGAAAATTCATTGAAAATAGAGGGTATATCTGCATATTACAGATTTCCTTATAAAGACTATGCATTCAATTAGTACTAGTCACTTGTTTATTGAATTCAACATTTTGAAAACTGTCACTGTCTGTCTTTCCAATGAAGTACATCAGTCCAACTGTGGATTTAGGTTTCAAGCCTAGAAGCTTATATGGACAATTTCTCCACCCACTTTCTGATGTTGTATCGATGCCCAGGTACCAATGACAAGAAAAGAGGGCTGAGCTGACCATGGGCTATAGATGGTCTTCCAAGCAGCTTGCTCTGTAGGATCGTTACATCTTAGGTAAAATAAAGATTTTATGCATCAAGTTTAGTATTGTCTCACTTCATTTACTCTGTTAAACATCTTTCATTTTCATTCATTCTGGTGAATCTACAGGCAAATGCTTAGAATTTGAAAATCTCATTCTGTGAGCTTAACTTTCCAACAGTCAATGATAATTCCTTCTCTAGTAGTATCAGGGTCTGTGGCACAAGATACATGATTAAATGCAGGCTAAAGGCTAACTACTGATGACTTCATCTCTTCCAGATTCTGAGCAAACTGGACTTTAGGAACCAGGCAACTTGTGTTTCTTTCTTTTTTTTTTTAATATAATTTCCTGCTAAATCAAGAATAGTAAAGGCATGGCATGCAGACTGCCTCTTTCAGTGCCTATAGCAGCTATTTATAATCAAGTCTGGCATGTTCTCATAAGGTCTTAGAAGATTTCCCAAAACACCTTTCCAGGAGATCACCACAATCAGAGTTGATTCTCAAGCTAACATATGTTACCATCTCTTCTAACTGGTTTCTTACAATATGGACATGGTTATTGCTTCCCAGCATCTATCCTTCCCTTCCTCTTTTGTGGAACAGTCATGAGCTTTGGGTGATTAAGACCCCCAGCTCTTTTGTTACTCATAATTTGTCTAACACAATGAGAGATTCCCCTTTCCCAAACTAACCCAAATAATTAGTTTGGGTGCCAGAAGTCTTGACTTAGGAATGGACACATGACTGAAGCTGGGTCAATAAGTCATGGGAGGTAATTTTTTTAAGGGCTTTTGTGTAAGTTTCCTTGCTTTCCTGGGAAAGCTACCTAGCTCTTTCTAAGAAACATAGTATGGGAAAAAGCTGAATAATTTTGACTCCAGGAGGGAAGCCCCCTTAAGATGAAGTTGAAACAGGCCAATGGAAACCACAGCAAGGAGATGGAAGAAAACTATCTATTTATAATCATCCCTGAGGCACCAAAGCAAGTCCACTTGTAGATCTTCCTGCTTCTGGATTTCCACTTTCAAAAGCTGGTAAATTCCCTCTGTTGTTTGGGTCACTTTGAGAGAAGTTTCTGTTACAAAAACAAAAACACAAACAAACAAACAAACAAAAGATGCAATACATCCAGCCTCAAACTTTGGTAAGTTCTCTCCATTTAATGCCAGTTTTCTACCGAAAGGGTCCGACTCCAGCTCTCAGATCATGTCAAGACCATTTTTTCGTTGTTCTTCATTTTTCTTACTTTAAAGCCATTTCCTACAGATCCCCACCACTTCACAGCACCTGACTCACCTTCTTCACAGTTGATTTTCATTTTTTTACTCCCGCGAATAAGCCATAGCTTGTTACTCCTGTTCATATTATAATACTCAGTAGAGGCATCCTTTGGAGCAGGGGAATCTCATATAGACTCTAATTTAAGCTGGTAGCTGCAGTTTCCCAACCTGGGTGAAATCACCGGAACTAGAAATTCATTATTTTGCTCTTTTTCTTTTATGTGTTGGTTTAAGTGAGTTTCAGAGAATTTGCTAGCTTAATGGAACCTGGAAAGATGTACTAACCAAATCCCTTTAGATAATAATTAGGAAAATGCAGGCCTGGAAATGTTAAGTGACTTGTCCTATATCACACAGACGGGGCTCTTGAAAAAGGATTGTGACTCAGGTATGCAGTCAGCACCCCAGCCAGCACCATCTCTCTGATGCCATGCCCACTTGCCTTCACCACTTAAGTATTTTCATGGTGGCCTCAGTTTCAGACATCCCACACAGAGCTCTGGAAGTTGGTTGATCCCAGACAGAAAATAAAGTGTCACCTATAGGACAAGGTCTGGTCAAGCATCATGATAGCTTCAAGATTTTCCCATAATTCCCCAGATCAAGAGCTATGGAGGCTGTCAGGTTGTCTGTGACAACAGAGGAGGCTAGAGTGGTTCAGACTTTCAACCCAGCAAGATCCATTTTCAGGTTGTTAATTTGAAGTGAGTTTTCTAAGAAACTGGTAAAAGTAACAAAGAAGTTTCAAAAGCCATTGGATTCTATTTCAACCTTTAAATCTTAAGTGCTCCAAAGATCCTATGTATATTACCTGATGTCATCAAGGCTTTAGGGAGGCAGTGCTGCTCATTGGTTAGAGATAATGGCTTCTGGAGTCAGACCAGCTGGCTTGCAACCATCTCTGCCACTCACTGGCTCTGTAACCTAAAAGCCTCAATTTCTACTTCTGCAAACTGGAGATAAGAGTAGCACCTATTTCATAGGATTTTTGTGAATAGTAAATATGTTCATTTATGTAAAGTGCCTACAACAGTGCCTGGCAAATAGCACGTCCTAAATAAGTGATTACCATGAGTATCATCATCATCAAGTGTAACCATTTCATTTTGCAGGAAAGAAGAAAAGACCAATATAAAAATAAAAAGGACGAGTGAAGACAAAAGGAAGGAGGTGAATGAAGACGGGAGCACAAGAAAGAATAATACAAAAGATCAAAAGAAGAGATAGAGGAAAGAAAGGCAGGAGGGAAATCTGACTCATTTGTTCCACTCATGTCTTTTGAGGACAATTTTGTTCCAGGTACTGTGTTTGTTCCAGCAGTGACCCTCTCAACCCTCCCAAAAAAGATCACTGCTTTCATGTAGTTTAAAAGAGAACCATATTAACATCACTATAACCAGCTGGGAGTACTGCATTATGTGGTCAAGGTAACCTCTCTGTGGAAGGGACAATTATCAAGAGTTTTCCATAACCTGAGCATGGCATCAGGCATATTTACATATACTATCTCTTTCATTCATTCATTCCTTTATTCCTTTATTATTTATTTTATAGCAACTATATCCCAGACCTTCTGTGTCATGCTGGAGATGCACAGTTAAAAGTCAGTCCATCAGATCAAGGAAGTACATGTATAGCAGCGGAGGCAGGTGTGTAAAGGAATAAGGGTCAGGAAGACAGGTGGGAGTTGTGAAGTAGTACACAAGAAGGTGGGAAATTATTTCTTGGGATGGCCAGAAGAAAAGTAGCACTTTTCATCTGCCCCAGCCACTACAATAATTCACAGATGCCAAGTCATCTGCAATATCATCTCGTCTGGGAGGTCATGACCAAGTCCCTAGAATTCAGTATAGTTAGAGGAAACGCTGAAGTCCAGGCTCAGGGGCTTTCTCCTCCATGAAAGTGCCTGGCGCAGGGTGGAGTGGAGTGGGGTTGGGTAGAGAGGGTTGGTGGGAAGTGCCAGCAGGAGGACTGAGAATAGCACAGTTGGTTCCTGTAGGCAGAACCTGGCACAGCTAGTGACTAGTGAGGTCACAGAACGCTGCCATTAGCAAGATTGTGCTGCGCCCTCTCGAGCCCACCCCACTGAGGCTCTCCTATCTCATTTGCTTTCTTCCGGCTTATCAGCCAAATCACACCCACTCTCTTTCAAAGACTCACAAAGTGCCAGCTTTTTGTAAAGCTGATGTCAGAAAAGGGGGCTGGCACACTTATTTGTGGAATAACTCTACTGTATTAAGCTCACGGTGGGTGTCTGGGCTAGAAAGATAGAGAGAGGTTGAATCATTGTCATCTGGGTCCATACACGGGTGGCTTTCAATAGGTTTATGATTCTACTGAAATTCGTGCCCAATATCGTGGACATGTGACCATGTGCATTTTTTAGAGAGGGAGGATTCATGACTTTCATCAAATTTTCCAAAAGCCAATGATAATTCCTTCTCTAGTAATCACCTACTGGTCATGTAACTCCCACGTTTTACAAACTGAGAGCAAATTTTGGAAATAAGCTTGATCATGTTCAAAAAGAAGCAGAAAGGAAAGTGAACAAATATTCATCAAATATATGAGTTAGAGCTGTGCAAAATGCTTTATATGTTATCACAGTTGATTATAATATATAGATAGATATAGATATAAATATATATATGAGCATATTTTCCCCATTTTTTAAAACTTTGGAAATATCAACTCAGAGAGGTTAAACAACTTGAGCAACATCACACAGAACAAGACAGAGTTAAAACCAAAATCCAGACCTCCTGACTTTTGTGATTGTATTTCTTAGGTGCCTTACATTCTTTCATTTTGAAAGGATTTAATTTAGGAGAAAAATAAAACATTTTACATATGGAAACTAGGAGAAATGGAGGAATCTACAAATTCATAGTAGTATGAATAGAAGGTATAATTTCTCTCATTCAAAGATGTTGTATTCTGCCACTAGGACGGAGATAATATTCTATGTTTTAATAAAGAGTTACTTTTACTGAAAACTGCAGTGTGAATATAAAGGCATCGATTTGATCATAACAATAAGGTATCTTTATGCTACCCAAAAAGATGACAATGTATGGCTAAGTTGATAGGCTCCGAGAATCTGTCCCTTTGAACCAATTATTTACATTCTTGATCCTCAGGGTTGTTTTTATTTTATTTTTTCCATTTAAGAAAAAAAAAAAAGACCAGCCATATTTTGAGAAATAAATGGGCTCTTGTATGTAAAATGCCTGCTTCGTGGAAGCAGATCTATAAAGTTTTTACCCTTCCTGTTTCTGAGTTATCAACCTTCTCTATCCTTGGATTTCCCCTCCACTGTCTCAGCAGCTCCATCATTTCCTTGCCCTGCCCTGTTTCCTGGGCACAGATGGCAGAAAGGACCAATGACACAGGCTATGGTTACCGCTGGCTGCTTGTCCAGGGTCAAGTAATTTCTTCATTATCTTTCTTTATTGCAAACAGCTTCTGTAAGAGAAAGGGTCCATTAGTAAACATTGATGCCGGCAGGCAGGGCGTACAAGCTGTCAAACAGCTGAAATGAGAGATTGTCAGTTCACCAGCAAGAACATGGAAAGCCAATCTAAAGCAAAGAATAAAAGAGTTTAATGTAACTTTAAAAAGCAAGCACACACTCATCAATGATGAACAAAGGCAAAGACTATTTCAGGTTGTGTTGAGCTTGAAGCGATTGGGCAGCTTCCTTAAAACCCATGCTCTAAGGAAGAAGTCAATTTAAATTAATTTGTAAAGAAAAAAATATGGTGCCTGCCATGGTTAATTTCATGTATCAACTTGGCTGGGTTATGATGCTCACTTGTTTGGTAAAGCACTGCCCCGCTTGTTAATGTGAGGGTATTTTGAGAAAGGATTTGCAACCATAATCGGTGATTGCATCCTCTACGGACAAAAGAGATTGTCCTAAATAATGTGGGGAGGTTCCTCAACCAATCAGTTAAAGTCTTAGAAGACAAAACAGATGATTTCAGAGGTATGAAAAAGAATTTGGTCTCAACTTCAGTATCGGTTCTTATCCGAATTTCCAGCCAGCCAGCTTCCTCTGGGGAATTTAGATTAAAATCCTCAGACTCACTTTTATCAGTTTCCAATTTGTGGCCTGCCCTGTGGAGTTTGGACTTGCTAGCCCTTATGACTGTGTAAGCCATTTCCTTATAACAAAGTCTCTCTATTTGTGTGTGTATGTGTGTGTATATGCATATGAAAAGAGATTAGTATATCAATTTTATATTAATCATATATTATAATTATATAATAGATATATTAAAATATATATAATTACATATTAATTTAAATATTAGGAGAGTAATATATATATATAAATTAATTGGTTCTGTTTCTCTGGAGACCCCTGACTCATACAATGTCCTACCAGATGTGCAATGTTTGGGGAATCAAATATGTATAATATACCAACACTGTTTTAGTTTGTAAACTAATAAGGATGTAGTGTGATTTTTAAAATAACAAGTTTTGCATTAAGAAGAAACCTAGATATAAACCCAGCTATATGGCCTTGTTTTCCCTGTATGAATCACAGTTCCTTCCTCATAAAATGGAAACCATTATGCCAATTCCATAAGTCTGCTGTGAAGGTTAGGAAAGCATTTGGCATGGTCTCTGGCACATGGTACATGCTCCCAAGTTTACTGATTTTAGGAATAAGATATTGTCATTTACCATTATAAGACAGGAAACAGTAAAAAGATAGCCTTTGAGATGGTCTTAGAAGTCAAATGAGCATCTGTTTGCTTCAAGCAGGAATTAAGAGATGAGGTAGAAACATTTAAATTGTTTACTGAGACAAGGTTAGGAATTGGCCTTGTGAATTCTGTAAAGTTTATTATAATCTTTAACCTCTTTCTATTTTAGTTTTTTGTGTGTTTTTATTAATCAGTAAAATGCAATAATTATTTTTCTTAACTCAGAATATTGTATGATGATTAATTGAGATAATACATTGCATCATTTAGAACAGTGTCCAACAGTGCTCATTAAATGCTATTTATTATTGAATGACTGTTTGACCTGTTCAATTGGTGACGATGATACTGAATCAGTCTTTCTCCTACAGCTGACACCCTGACATCCAGTTTCTTCTTTAACAGTGGTTTTTGCTGTGCCATGCGTCTGTGTCTAAACCATCATGGATAAATGACAATAGCTTTGGCAGGGCTGCAATGGAGATATAACAGTAGGAATGAGAGAACAGATGGGGAATCACGAGGAAGATCAAGCAGAGAAATCAGGTCCAGGCTGGGCAGAATCAGGAATCAGAGCTCGGAGAAGCATCTGCCTTCCAAGAAAATCACTGGTTAGTTTGTTGGAGGTGGAGCACTCCCAGTTGAAGTTTGGCTCAACTAGTCATGAATTTTCCTGCTGGTTTGTCCTAGTTGTGTCTCAAACACCAGACTTTGTTGAGTAATCTTGCAATCTTTACTCCTAAGCTGCTAATGCTCTACTGATTCTCTATCACTCTCCATCACACCAGCGTCCTGTGTGTCCAACCTCTGAAGTCTAGCACTGATTGGAGCCCAATAATAACTGCTGGAGTTTAGGTTAAATGTATGTTGCCTTCCGAGGAAATAAACAATAGAAAGGGAAAATAACTTGATTATTTGAGTTTGAATTTGTTTTTAGGATTAAAGAAGATAAATGGGCCTGGGCAGGGCTTTTTAAAGTAATGCTTCCATTATTTATTAATCTGCCTTTTGTCTGTTATTTTATTTTTTGAAGTTGAAATAAAGTTTAAAAAAATAGAGCTTTGTTCAGACCAGAAATACAAAAATATCAATTTCAGTCCCCAGTCTTACCACTTGTATGACACTTCCCCAAATTGTTAAATGGATTTTCATTATACCTCATGAAAGCCAGCACAGTAATAGGCTGTTAGTCTTACTTCAAAAGTTAGGCAACTATGGGAGAGAAAAGTGTTTGGGAAATAGGGCCTGTAGGATATCTTAGAAAGATTGAGACTATTTAGCTGGGAGAAGTGAAGGTGGATGAGTAGCTTAATAATAATCTTCAAGGGTTATTAAAAGACCAGCTGCTACCCATTTCCACTGGGGGTAGTAGGAAGGAAAATTGCAGTAGTGAGAATTTAGTTACAGCACTATGAAGAACTTTTTTCCTTTAGTTTTAAGGTCTGTTAGATACCAAAACATGCTACTAAGCACAATTGTGGACTTTTTCCCCTGGAAATATTCCAGGATAGAGTATATATCCTGGTCAGTTATTCCCACACACTATTTCTTGGACCATTAGGATCAATTCATTTGGGGCATACAGATTCCTGAGACCCACTCTAGAACTATAGAATTAGAATCTTTGGGGTACAGACATGATTCTATACATTTAATGAGGCCCCAGGTACATCTTGTGCACAGCCACATTTGGAAGCCTTTTGTGTATGTAGAACCAATAAAATTTAATGTAGCAAGAATGCATTGAGTACCCACTTGGTGATCTTATCACTGCTGTTAACTTCAGGGAATAAAGATAATAAAAATATGTGGTATGATTGTATCTTCATAGAGCTTTCAATAAGTAATTAAAGACTAATGATGAATTAGGGCAACTCTTTTGCCTTTAACAGTGTAATTTGGGGAAAGTTTCATAATTCCTTCGGCCTGAGGTCCTAAATTGTTAATTTGAGGAACTTGAATAAAAAGGTTCTATAAGTTCTTAAATCTTTAAAATCGTGCAGTACAGAATAAAGGCTCCTTTTAAATAACTAAAAACTAATTTTAAAAAGTGTGGGAGTGAATATCAGGAGGGAGACCAATTCATGTGTGTGAGACTTACCAGAGAAGGCCTTGTGTAGGCAGGAAATTTAAATTTGACATTGAAGGGTAGATAGGATAAAATGATAGATGCACATACATTTATGTGTGTGGAGGAGAGGCTCAATTTTTTTGAATACCTACTATGTACAAGGTTATTTGCATATATTATATCATTAAATATATATGATGCCATGTTGTAGATGATATATATGATGGCAATTATTAGAGGGTTTTACCATATGCCAGTCACTTGGGTACTTTATAACTATTTCCTCATTGAAAATCACTATTTCATCATTTTCGCAGATGGAGTGATGCAGTTTTCTCTGACGCCAAGAAATCTCATATTTGTATGGAATAGGGAAGGATTTAAAAAATAAAGAAAAGAAGAAAAAGAGCCGTGGAGGTATAAATTAATTGGGAAATACAGGGCACTGAAAACCTTGATCTAGTTTGAGTAGACTCAGGGTACATGCTCAGTTTTATGTTGTGGTAGTTGTCTATTCATACAATTGAATTTTGCTATTTCATTGTAGAGTGACAAGGAGAGAGTGCATGAAGATTTCAATGACATAAAAAAGGACCTCACAATTTTTAAAAGGGAATATACATTAATGTAATAGCTTTAGCTTTCTAAATAGTTGAACATTTCTTTGTTAAGTGGGAATGGTAAAAGGTTTGTGTCTGTTTGACATTGTTTGTAGTTTATTTGTTTTTCATCCACAGAAAAGGAGGATTTTCCCAGCTCCTAAAGGGCTTGGATTTCAGGGGTATCTACCTCAAGTCTTCATTCAAAACTTGATGAAGCCTTAGATGTCACATTTATTCATATGTAGATAACACAGATTCATAAGGCCATAGCTCACAGTAGTTATGAGTTTGGACTTAAGTATCAATTAAACACATTCAAATCCTTGTTTTGCCATTTAGCAGCTGTGTGACTCTAGATGGAAGTTACTTTCCTCTCTGAAAGTTGTTTGCCTCATTTATAAAACTTGGATTTTCTATGAGGATTAAATAATATATAATCTTACCTTGACCAAGAATGTCTCATGAGGTGTAATCATAAAGCAACTTCCAATCCACTTGAGGAGTCTAGTTGCTGCCCTGCCTTTAGGCAGTAACCTTATCTTTTCCGGTAACCATAGAAAAAGTTCTAAGGTAACTTTAAGTTATAAAACACTGCTTCAATTTAATAATGAAAATTTCCTGTCCCACATATTTCTCACAACTTGGAACTTGATATAAAATTAAAGCTTCTCTCCTCCCCTCTTCGAGGCCTGCTTCAATCTAGCAGCCTGTAGGAGCAAAATGATACGTGGATCATGTCTGCTCATATTCCTTCTTGGCTTCTAAAATCCCATGATTGGAGCAATGATCAGTAGGATAGGAGAGGAACAAGCAGGAAAGTTCACCCTTGACTCACACTGGCTGGTAGTCTAGCATCAGTACTCTTTGTACATTGCAGATGCTTAATTCTGACATCATACTTTATGGGTTCTTCTGACAGCCTCCTCCCCCAGCTCAGACACTCTCTCACCTGAAATTGCATGATGTAGACAAATGCATCTCTACTCCAGTTTATCTCTTGCTACTCAGTCTAAAACCTTCAACTCTACAATGGTCTTTATGGTACTCCATGGAACTTTCTAAAACATTGCTAGATAACTTCAATTCAGTTTTCTTTATTGTATGGCCCATATCTGGTTTATTGGAGAGTTCATATATTCTTTAACTTAGGAAGGATAGTGATTTCTCAAAACATACCTATATACCCTGAGAAAATAGGTCACTTTATCCAGGCTCTTGACTTTCATATTTCTCAGATATGACTCAGACATTGCACAACAAGAGTAATAATCTAGAAGCTCTCCAAATGGTTTCCCTAAAGCTCCATATCTTGATTGAGGTGAGGAGGGAAGTACAACCTCATTATTCCCTGGGAGAGGTGTGAGACAGCATATTCAGAACTGTTTTCAAAACACTTTCCAATTGTTGATTATTTTATACCCCATATGAGAGATAAGAGTTGAAGAATTGTCAAATACATTCTCATTTACTCTTTTGAAATGTTTGCTTCTTTGTCTAGAATCTCATTTAGAATATGCTTCAGTTAAAACTTCCATTTTAACATTCTGCTACATATATAAGCCTGATAATGCAATACCTGGTCGAGCTGTTGGAAAAGGAAGGGTTTGTGGTAAAGTTGAAATTGTTATAATTGCATCATATTCTCCACTTATCAGAGAATCAGAGAAACTTACACACACATATAAACACACACACACATATATACACAGTACATGATGGTGTATTTTAGGAGTGACATTGACAAATTTAAATATTTCTGAAAGGAGGGTTAAGGAGGAGTAGAGCTCAAATCACAGAGAAGTCAAATTTGTTCCACCAAAATTAGGTCACATGATATGAAGCCAACATAAAAGAGACAAATGATTAATATAAACTGTAATAATGTTTACTTGAAATGTCCCATATTTAGGATGTGAATATTGAGTGATTCAGGCTTACTTTTATTTTCTCAGAAACTCTTCAAGATGCCTCAGTTTCATGAAGAAATTTTACTAAAATCAAACTTGAATAGGAGACCCTTCCTTGCTTCTTTTTTTCCCATCAATATCCTCCTAACTCATGTAGTACAAGAGTCAGTAGGCAGCGTAGATCAAAGCATGCTTCCCTTGGGGGAAGGAGGTCAGTGTCTGATAGGTATGTTGGAGCCAGAATAGGTGAGGAGGGTGTTTGGGGAGGAAGGCTAGTGGCAGTATTTGTGTATATATTTATATAAATACATATTCTACATCTGCCCACTGGGAGGGCCTGGAAACAGTGGCACCCAATACTGATGTGTACACCCAACACCTAGATATTTGTCTCCAAATAACATTTTCCACTAAAAGGAACAAGGGGTGTTTAGTGAAATGGCTGACTTGAGGACTTTGGAAGTCAAAATACAATATGATCTTATGTCAGAATCATGGCTGCTAAAACTCATACCAAACAATTTGTTGGCTTAAACAATGAGAATCTATTGCCTCATGGTTTTGAGGCTAAGAGAATCTAAAGTCAAGGTGTCAGCAAAGCAAGGCTTTGTCTCAGAAGACTGTGGCACTCTGGGGCTGGTACTTGGGAGTTCTGCACTTTTCACTCACATGTTAATATCCTCTCCTTTTTCTTCTGGATTCTGATGACTTAGAGCTTCTTGCCTCTCCCTGTGTCTTCTCCTTCCTTGTTCAGTTTCCTTCGCTTATAAGGACTTCCGCCATATTGGATTAAGGCCCACTCTCATTCAGTTTGGACATACCTTAACTAAAATATAATCAAAGGTCCTATTTACAAATGGGCTCACACCCACAGGACCAGGGACTGGGACCTAGACATGCCTTTTGTGGGGAACATGATTCAATCCTCAAAAGCCTGATACATCTTGGTGTGCTAGAATGTAAGAGTAAAGAATAGGAAAGAATAAATAAAGAATAAAGAATTATGTGGACATGTAAAAATGGCATACACCAGCTGAAGGATCTCTCACTGGAATAAGCCAGACATGCAATAGATTATAATATATTGAATAAAATATGCACCAATGAGTCCATGCTCCTAAGTCCATTACTTATAAGTAAATACATAAATGGGAAAAGAAAACACATTTCTCTTCAGTAAAATGCTAATAAATGGAGAAGAAATGATGGTCACAGAAAATCACAATTGGGCAACCATCATAGTAATGATTAATTCTGTAAACTAAGATCAAAGGATGATGAAATTAGTAGGTGAAAATTTGAATGGAATATTTACTTAGTCTCAAAAAAAAAAATCCCCACGCAATATTTTTTAATTATAAAAGTAACTTTACAGTGGAGAAACCTGATAGATACAGCCTAAATCAGCTCATCAAAATTAGCATCACCAATAGTGGGACAAATTGAAATCGTTTACCACTTGATAGGATGCAATGAGAAGAACACAGCATCACCTTTTGATAGTTTTGCCGAAAGTCCATAACCTAAATCTGATCATCAGAAAATATTAAACAATCCCAAATTGCGGGCATTCTGCAAAATGTTCAAAAGTGTCAGAGTTGTTACAGACAAGGAAAGGCTGAGCAACTGCTCCTGATTGAAGGATACTAGAAATACACGATAATTAAATGCAACACATGCTCCTGGTTTGGCTTCTTTTGCTATAAAGTACCCTGTTGGGAAATTGAAGATACTTGAAAGGGATCTGTGAGTTATTAATGTGTCAGTGTTAATTTCCTAATTTTGGTGATCATATTGTGGCTTTTTTGAAGAAAGTCTGTGTTTGTAGGGGTTATACACTAATGAATTCAGAAATGATGGAACATAATATTCACAAGTCATTTTCAAAGACTTCCGGAAAAATATTTTTGTACAATTGTTGCAAATTATCTGTAAGTTTGAAATGATTTCAAAATTGGAAAAAAGACTTGAATAAAGGGAAATTTACACAATTGCTTTCTCTAATAATAACAGTGGTATATTCACCCAACTCAACTAGAACATTGCCTGATTCCTCTGGTTAGCGAATGGTGGCAGTAGGCAGTGGATTCGCTCTTCCAGATTACCCATAAGCATATACTAATCCACATGCACAAACTAATTTTAATCTGTTTTATTTTGGATTTGAAAAATCAGTGAGCCATACCAAAGGGGTCTTAAGCCATGTGTTGACTGCACAGGTCATTTAAGAAACAGAAAAGAAAAAACATAATTAAAGTTACCTAATATGAATTGTAAATGAGATAATGCTTATGTTTTAAAATATGTGAAGTGATTTTTTGATTAAAGAGTAGTTATATTTATTCTGTAGCCACAGAATGCAAGTCAACTGATGGAAGATTGAGGATCACAATTTTGATATAAGAAGAGATATCCTAACAATCAATGGTGCAAAGAAAGATACTACCTTTGAGGTAGTGAATTCTCCATAGCAAGATCTGTTTAAGCTGAATGCTGAGTAGAATGCAGTTAAAGATGTGGTAGAAGAAGTAGATGATGTAGGGCAAAAGGTGAGCTGGCTGATTTCGATATTTTCCTCAAATTGAAATACTAAACACCTTAGGATACCATGAATAATGGAAGATATAATTAGACCAATCAGATGGGCTCAATCAGAAAGAGTCTTAAATTTGAATGTTTTTATTCTTATCCTTGAACATTACAAAGATGTCCCAATTCTAAGATATAAAAAGTTATAAAAAAGATATAAAAAAAATATAAGATATAAAAAGATATAAAAAAGAATTCAAAATGCTAGTTCTTCCTATTGTTATTGTCAATAACAATTTCATGTCCATGGGCCTTTCTTCAAGTGGAAAGGGAAAAAAAAGTTATCCTCTGTCCTGTCAAAATAACAAAAAGAATTAGATTTTGGAAGAACTCTGACTGATCGTCACTTCATAATTGAAAGGTGGGCCTATTAAAAGGACACATCAGGCCGGAAGGAATTGTGTGACCATTTGCACAAATGCTAATTTTGATGTGTGGTTCTTCATATCCATAAACATAATGTGGCTTTGGCCAGGATGATAAACAATGCATCCTTCCCCCAGGAGGTCGATGCCTCTGTGAATCATGCCAGAAGGGCCTTTTGCTGGGTTTGGGAAGGGATTTTTATTCTCTCTTCTTCTTGTGCTTTTAGACAAGGTTGGTCTGAATTGCCAGGTTGCTGTGTTGGTAAGGGCAATCTTTGTCTTCCCCAGAGATAGTATCATTCTTTGGATTTATGCAGATGTGTGTATGAAGTTGAGGTAAAATCATTTCCCTTCTCTAACATTAGTTTCCTCACTTTAATGTAAGGAATTTGGAAAAACTTATCTAATGTCTTTGAAATGACTCCGCTTGACAGGTAGTATGATGTTAGAGAAAGAACGTGGACTTTTAAGGCACGCAGACCTGGTTTCCTATCCTGGCTCAGCCACTCATGAGATCTTGAGTAACTTTCTTCTCTTTCTGAGCATTATTCCTCCAAGTGAAAACAAATGGGGATAACAATACCCTCTTTTCGGTATGTTGGTTATGCTAGCTGACACACAGACCTTGATAAATATGTGCCACATGACCAAATTTTATAATTGTTAATTGAATACACACCAATATATGCAGAATGATATATATCCCCACGTAATGAAGGCAGAGAATATGAAAAACATGCTAAAGTAGAAAACACATGCCTCCTGATTTAGGTGAATGCTAATTCTCCATACCAAGCCCACATAGACTGATCACTATAAGGCAAGCACTCAGTAAATATTTGTGAAATGGATAAATAAACAATAGGAGCAAATGCTAATCCCCAGTCCTTTAAGTGGAGATCCATGGCTATCTTAGTTTGCCATGACTACTAAAACAAATACCACAAACTAATTGGTTTAAACAATAGGAATTGTTATTGTCTTACAGTTTTGAAGGCTAAAAACCCAAAGGTGTTGATAGGATCATGTTTTCTCTGAAGTCTCTAGTGTACTAGTGGTGGCTTGCTGGTAATCCTTTACTTAATCTCTGCCTCTGTCACTTGGCCATGGCCAGTGTGCACACACTCTCTCTCTCTCTCTCTCTTGCTCTTACTCTCACTCTCACTCTCTCATTGTCTTGTTTCCTACTCCTTACTGTGTCCCAATTTCCTCTGCTTATAAGAAATCCAGTCATATTGGATTAAGGCCCACCCTAATTCAATTTGGCTTTAACCTTAGCTAATAGGATCTTTTTCTTAAAAAATGTATTTATTTTATTATTTTTTTAAAGAAATTTAGATTACATAAATGTTACATAAAGAATATAGGGGATTCCCATATGCCCCTCTCCCCACACTGCCCACATTTACCCACATTAACAGCATCCTTCATTAGTGTGGTACATTCATTGCAATTGATGAACACTTTTGGAGCATTGCCACTAAGCATGGATTATAGTTTACATTGTAGTTTACACTCTCTCCCACTCAATTCTGTAGATTATGGCAAGTTATATAATGGCCTGTATCTGTTGTTGCAATGTCATTCAGAAAATTCCCAAGTCCCGAAAATGCCCCCATATTACACCTGTTTTCCCTCTCTCTGACCCAGAACATCCAGTGGCCACTGCCTCCACATCAATGATATAAGTTCTTCCATTGCTAGAATCACAATAAGTCTATAGTAGAATACCAGTAAGTCTACTCTAGTCCATAGTTCATTCCCCAATACTGAGGATTCTGGGATGGTGATGCCCATTTCACCTCTAATTGAGAAGGGGCTTCAGTCCCATGAGGCCGATGGATGAGACTCTCTTGCTTGCAGTTGTAGACTCTCTCGGTTCCATAATAGGTTCCATACCAATGGTGGTTGTCCATCCTCACCTCCTTGTTAGTTGTCCTGGGTGAGTCCAATGAACTGGAGAGTAGGTTGTTGTAACTATGTTGAGGCTCAGGGCCCAGCTGGCACATGGACAGCCCAAAGATTCAAGTCTCTTGGATGTACACATACCAACTCCAGCTCCAACAATAGGATCAAATAGAAGGGACAGAAAAGCCATGTGTAGGGAAACCACAACTGAATCCAATTCTGTCACACTGGGGAGCACAAACCCCAAAGTAAGGCCCACAGCCAAGGCACCAAACTCATGAGCTATCTGCCCTGACCATAGTGCCTGGGTGTCTCCAGAGCCCTCAGGAGCCCCACTATTTGGGGGTAGTGTCTAATTTGGCAATCAATGAGATCCTCCTGAGACATATATAAGTGTAACCTCTGGAATGACCTCCCGGCTCAGTTTGAAGTCTCTTAGCCATATAAACTCATTTGTCTTTAACTTTCCCCCTTTTTGTCAAGGTTTTTTCCAGTTGCATTGCTAGTTGGTGCTTGGTAGTAATCCCTCGGTGCCAGGGAAGCTCATACCTGGGAGACATGTCCCATGCTAGGGGTAAGTTAGTGCATTTATATACTGAGTTCAGCTTAGAGAAAGGCCACATTTGAGCAACAAGGAGGTTCTCAGCAAGTAACGCTGAGGCACCCTATAATACTAGACTAAGTTTCAAGTTCAAGAGTAAAGGTTCATAAGCACAGTCGTCAATATCAAGGGCCCGTCAATGGACCATCCTCCTTCACTAGCCATTGCCTCTGTACTTGGGGGACCTTAGCTAATAGGATCTTTGAAGATCCTATTTACAAATGAGTTCATTCACTGACCTTAGGAATTTAAAGTGTATTTGTGGGGGACACAATTCAATCCATAACATCATTATCCATTAATAATAACATTATTAATGTTGGCAAACTGTTGAGCAATATAATTTTCAGCTAAGATGCTAACTTGCCTTCTGCCTCATATGTTTTCTTCTTTTTCTTCTTCTTCTGCTTCTGTCTCTGTCTCTGTCTCTGCCTCTGCCTCTGCCTCTGCCTCTGCCTCTGCTTCTTCTGCTTCTTCTGCTTCCTCTTCTTTTTAGTTCCATTTAGCTTATTATGATAACTTAGTGGAAGGAATATTTCTCATGGAATTTTCTCTGTTCAGTTGCATCTAACCCCATATTGAAAGGGCCACAGGTTTACCTACAGCCCTAAAACTGGGTTTCTGTAAGTATGCACTGAGATAAAGAAGGCAGAGCCTATCCTCAGTAGCATGTGAGAAAACATCCAAAGGAGAATGTACATGTGGTGGCAGAAAAAATACATGTATTTTATAAAAATCCTCTCAAATTATTTTGAGAAAGATAATTAACTAGAATGTTGGGGACTACTGCAGTTTTCTTAAGAAGGAAAAAATAGAATTGGATGAATTGGGAAGAATGGACTTGAAAAAAAAAACACAGTACAGTATTTGATGTAAAAAAATCAAATAAAAGGCCACAAATTGGATGGAATAGCTTGTGTTAATGCTGAAACTTGCAGGGCCAGTTAGAGCTCATTAGAAAGGTGATGAGAACTATGCAGATGAGATCAAGTTTGGTAATTGGCTGGTTCTGAATCCATTATAAAGGTTGTAGGGTTGTTTGGGCGGGTTATGTTTTATAAAGAAATTATTAGAAGCATATTAATGGGCCAATGGATTAGAAGACTGGATTGGTTTGGTGATATAATGTCTAGGATAGTTTTAAACTGGAGGTAAGGTTATGTGGATTAAATTAAATTTGGGAAATAGGGCAGCTATGATCATATTAGGTGGCTATAGGATTTTAAAAAGTTTCCTGTGTTTGATGACAATAAGGAAACGAGAATCTGATTAGACTTCACTTCCATCCTTACCATTTCTAATACTTAAATGTCTTTATCTGTAGAAATTAATGTCCAGAATTTATGTAGGACACAGGAATTGAGATCTCCCCAAAAGTTCATCTATGCATTCAAGCCCTTAAATCCTGGCAGGATGGAGGTAGGGAATGGGGATTGATTCTTAATTAACACAGGATTTCTGTTGGTAATCATGACAAAATTTTAACAATGGATGGTGGAGATGGTAGTCCAATATTGTGAATGAAATAAACACTACAGAATTATATATTTAAATATGGTTAAAAGGAGAAATTTTCTGCTAGAAAATGGTTTTTCTGTAAACCCACAACCTCTATAATACAGAAGAAAAAAATAAAACAAAAAACAAACAAAAAACCTTAGGAATTATTCAATGCATGATTTTTGTTATGAAGCCAACAAATTCTCTAATAAAAAAGGATAAAGAGCAAAAGAAAGTAATATTTCAGATAATCAATATTGGTGAGGGTAGAAGAGTTTTGTGAATGGAATTGTTACTATTGAATTGTACACTTGCTAGTGGTTAAAATAGGAAGATCTGACTTGTATCTAAGTTACTACAATAAAATATTTTTAAAAAATGAATTAGGGCAAAAGAAATTGACAGGGTCTAGCATTTGGGGGAAGATGGTTATAGACTATGCTAATAAAGGTAGATTTGATTATTTTTGTCAGTCAGTCCTAAAATGTATTCCATAGCAAACAAATACCATAGGTACACAAGGAAATAATTTTAAAATGGTTCCTATTGGCTAAAATTTTTTGTTAATTCTACATGTTAAATTCCCAGCCTTTGCCACATCTTAAGATGTTCTTTTCATACTAGAACTTTAAAGGCTCTGAGGAATCCTGCAGTTACAAAAACCAGGTTTTAAGGTTTTTTGATCACTTATACCTTTCTTCACCTACTCAATCCCAAACAGAATGATTTTCAATATCCCTTTGAATAAATGTTCCAAAGAACACACTTTGGGAAAACATTGTTTTGGAAAAGGGAAGCCGTTATAACTAAAGTTAAGAAATAGGACACAATGAGACTCAACTTTTCTCATTTTAAAAAGAAGATATAAAGATGTTATAGAAAATAAATGAAAATATTGATATTGAAGTACAACAGTCAGTTTGTATTATCTACCTCTAAATAGCTATGTGACATTGGGCAAATTTCTTCAACTCTCTTCCACTCAGTTTTCTTATGTATACAGTTAAGGTAATAAAGTAATTTGTTAAGAGGATTAAATAAGATAATGCATGTAATTATGAACTCAGTTTCTGGCACATAAGAAGAGCTCAATTAATATAAATAATTGCAATAAAGCTAGCATTCCCCACTGTCTCAGGTACCCTGGCTTGCTCAGTGCAATCCCCTTTCCCTAAGTTCAGGTGGGGGGTTTTGCCCCCATATACGTCCAGGGTTTCCTTTTACTCTACTGTCATTGTTGTGGATGTTGTGGGGAGACATTTCTATCAGGTAGACCAAGGGAAGCAGAGTAAGGCTCGTGGACTGGGCATCATTTTCCTCTAAGTTGTGGATAGTAAGGATGCTTGATGCAAGTTGGGTGAGGGGCTCATAGGTATAATCTAAACAACTTTCTGGTACAGGAAACAGGTTTTTGAGTTGCAGACATCCTAGCCACATGAGAAAGTAGTCACCAGCTGACAAGAACACTGAGACAACAGAGCTATTGGGCTCAGACTCTGGGCCTCCCTGATATCCTTGTCCCAGCCTCCATGTCCTGTTCTTCCCCGAAGGCCGTCTCTCACCTGAGCTCTATTTTATCAGTTCTGAACACTTGCCTGACATTTAGCCTTCCTAAATATTTCTCTCTAGCCTCACCAGTTTTCGTGGCCATTTATAACCTCTGTTACTAATTCAAAACCACATTTTTATTCTTCTTTTTCCCTTCAAAATTGCCCTTGTTGGCCTATCAGAAAAACCATGGATATAAACCTATTTCAAATAATTAGGAACAGCTAAATTAGTTTTCCTCTTTTTCCAGGGGTTAGCAGGATTACACTCAAGGAGGTAAAAACAACCTGATCTCTGCTTCTTTAGGAGAGGGAGGGACACCTGAATCCTGTCCTGGAAAAGTTGTCCTCCCATTTTCACTCTCTGATAATATTTACTCTATGTCAGTAAGGAAACAGTTGTGTCCTTCTCAAAATAGGCTGCAAATTCAAAAGCTGCCTCACTATTATTGCTTTGGGGTTCAATAATATAGAAACTAAACTGGATTACTTTCACCTCTTTCTTGTTGCCTTTCTTCTTTCTTTACTTCCTTCATGCCTACTTTTATTTGTTCCCCTTTATCCTCTCTTTTTTCACATATGCCCCATAGGTTTCATGTTTTCCTGATGGCACCCTCACAATACTTGGATCACATGCCTATTCTTATTTTTATCAAAGATCTAATAATTAAATTTGTGTCCCTCCAAATATTAAGTTACTCCAAAACAACAACTTTGCCTCACTCTTTATGCTTTCTGTCCCTTTCCTAATCCAATGCCCAGGACTGAAGAACTGCTCAATAAATGAATTTTGGGTGAATATGCAAAAGAATAGAGGCATTTTCTAAAATCTCGGTAGTGATACACATCATACCCAACTTTATACAAGAGGATTGAAGCAATTGATCTCTATTGTCCTTTCCAGCTAAGACACAATGTAGCCTTTATTCTATGATTAACAATGAACAAAACATTATAAATAATCTTTAGCAGCACAAATTCAGTAACCTATCTTTATTTCCTTGACTCTGCAAATGTGAATCTAATAGAAATTTTTTAATGTTTGGAAACAAACTTGGTTTGTATGCTGGGTCTGGAGCTGGGGTGAATTTCTTTCATTGTGTTAGAAATCTGTGAAAACAAGGGGTTTGGATCAGGACAATTGACAGACCCTTAACTATGAAATCACAAATTGCAGCCAACATAATAATCAGGTGTATTTATAAATCAGGAACAACTTCCCCAGCAAGACTGCCTGCCCTCACCTCCCACTGCATTATTGCGCCCTGCCAAGGCTGTCAGCTTGTGCTTGCATTGCTAATTAACTGCACCACTCAAAGCAGGTGGATGGCTAAAGGGAACAACCTGCAATTTTCCCCGTGCTCACTCCTGCTTCAGGTCCCTGGACTGTGGGACTCATTCTGCTTGACTTGCTCCCCACTTTCCACATGGATTGCACACACACACTCACACCTGGGGGCGGGGGGGGAGGCGTGGCTTCTCTGCAGATGAGAAAGAGAACCACCTATGATGTCTGCAAGAGCACCCTGTAGATGAACTCAGGAGCTGTACCAAGTGCAAAAGACAAGAAGCAAATGGTCTGATAAATGTGCTACAAAGCTTCACATAAAACATTCCCATGCATTCCCAATACTTCCTGGTCACCACAGAATAACTTCTCATTAGAATATATTTACCATTGGGAAAATTATGACTTCACCTAACCAGCATTCCATGCAATCCAGGTGGCTTTTATCAGACATGTGCTTTTTCAATATCCAGATAAAATCACCACTCTTTCTCACCTAATTTCTGCAAAAGACTCCTGCTACACAATGCAGCATGATATGGTTTTAGAAATCAAATTCTGTTTTGGATTTTCCTCTTCCATTCCTGTTGCTTATGACTCTAACTTCTTACCATTAGTCTGAAGATGATATCCTAAATTCATCGTGGTCACACTATCCTGCATATGCTGGCCCCTTCCTAAGTTCCCAGCCCCTGTCCGTGCTACCTCCCCCTCAGCACTATACACCTGTTCTCTGAGTGAACCAAATGCTGCCATTCCTCAGAGTATCTACACATGCTGTTCCTTCTGCCTATATCCTTCTTTTTCCCACCCACTCCTTATCTGCTATCCTACACATCTTTGCACTGACCACCCTCACCCACCAATTTAAATCCGTTTCCCTGGTAATATTTGACATTTCAGCTTTTACTGTTTTTCCATAACATTGATCACATTGTAGCTATATTTACATCTAAATATACAGTAATATCTGTCTCTTTCATTAGATGAGTGGTGTATTAGTCAGGGTTCTCTGGGGAAACAGAATCAACAGGCGATATCTGTCAATAATATGAGATTTTAAAAGAGTCTCTCACGCGACCGTGGGAATGCACAAGCCCAGGTTCCGCAGGCAGGCTGCAAACCAGGGGCTCCGATGAAAGTCTGATGAAAGGTTCTTGATGAGTTTCTGGGAGAAGTTGGCTGTCCAACGACGAGCTGGGAAATTCTCTCTGAATGTTGAAATCACTTCCCCTTTTAAGGCATTCAACTGATTGGATAAAAGCGTCACCCATTGATGATGCAATCTCCCTGATTGATGCAGATGTAATCAGCCATCCAGGCAGTAAACTCACTGGTGATCGAAGTCCATAAATGCTCTTGTATTACAATTAACCTAGTGCTTGCTGGAACAAACACCTGGACACAATTACCTGGCCGAAATGACACATTAGCCTAACCATCACAAGTGGTTCTCAACCAGGGGCTAGTTTGACCCCTAGGGAACCTTTGGCATTCTCTGAAGACATCTTTAGTTTTTAAAACTGGGAGGAAATGCAAGCCATTGGCATCTAATTGGTAGAGGCTGGGGATGCTGGTAAACACCTTACAATGCACAAGGCAGCCATCCAAAACAGAATTATCCAACTCAAAATATCCAAACTGTCTGTAGTAGAAAAACCCTGGTCTTGACTATAAGCTCCAAAGCATTCCTGTTTTCCAAGGGCCTAGACTTTGCTTGACATATTATGTGTTTAGTAGATGTTGATGGAATGTGTGATTGGGTGAACACGTACACTGTATTCCAAACACAGCCCTTTCATTCACTGATTAATCATTTACTGAACACTGATGCTATGCCAGGCCATGTGTTTGCCATTGGTAATATCATGGTATAAAAGAAAAACCCATGCTTTCATGAGCCTTAGAATCTAGAAGGGGTATAAGAAATTAAGCAATAAATTAAAATTGAGGGATATTGCAATACACACACTTTGTAAAAAAAAAATTTCCCCAGTTAAATGGCACAGAGAATGTTAAAAGAAAAGGTAACATGGATCTTTCATTCACTCAATGAATTTTCACTGAGGGCAAGATGTTGGGATGTAGCAATAAGTAAGTCAGACAGGATCCCTGCCCCCATAGAGCTTGCTTATATTCTGAGGTGGGGGAAGGTAGATATATATTAAAAGGAATAATAAAAATCAATAAGATCATTACAAATGAGCTATGTGCTATAAAAATAATCAGCAAGATAATGAGATAAAGCATAATGAGTGATCAAATTGAGGATACAAGATAATGCTTGAGTATTACAACTTAGGTAGGTATATTAAAAGTGTATAAAATAAATTTCTACAGAAATTAAACAGCATATGCTATGTCTGAAATGTAGGGAGGACTTTGCATATTGGAGAAAAGGAATGAAGGTTGGTGCATCTGGGATCCTGTGAGATCCAGGGCAAATGATATCAAATGAAGCTGGAGATAGAAGCAAATTATGATTTCCTAGGTTATGCAAAAGAATATGGATCTTTACTCTAGAAACAATGAGACTCCACCAAAATGTATATTTTAAATGATGATTCTGGCTATCTCATGAACAACAGAAGTGGAAAGGGTGGAAGCAGAGGAAATTGTTTGTAAGCCATTGCAGTGGTCCAGATGAGAGTCAATGATGGCTTCAGTAGTGTAGTAGAAGTGGAGATGGAGAGAAGCAAATGGACTTAAGACAACTTTCTGAGTTATAAAAGAAGTTGGTGGTGAATTAAATATGATAGGTGGGAGAAAATGAGAAGTCAAGACAATTCCTAATTTTAACCATAGCAACTGAGTGTAGGGAGTATTATTTAATGAGGAAGAGTAGATTGGGGGAGAGAGGATGGTTGAAGTTTGCTCATTATGGTCAAGAAGCACAACTGGGCATAGTATGATTGCAACATTAAACATGAAAATATCTATTGTAGCAATACTTATATAGTGTTCACTACATGCCATGTGCTCTTCTATGCATTTTACACACCTTCACTGATTTAATCTTCACAACGATCCTCTATGTGAGACATGGCCAGTACCCCCATTTAACAATGAAGAAACTGAATCAAAGAAAGATAAAATAATGTTTCTTAGGTCAAACAGCAAATATCATGGAAGTGGTAATATAAAGAGGACAGGTATATAAACAAATATGTTATTCAGAGTATAGTTCTTGGCTGGGGATATCAATTTGTGAGTCATCAGAATTTATAGGGTCAGGAAATTTTATGTCTACCTAGAGAGAAACGATTAGCAGGAAAAAAATCCTTTAAGCTTTAGTAATTTGGTTAGTTAAACAGTATAAAGAAAAATGGAAACAAATCAGTAGGCAAGCCTAGATTCTGTGGTAAAATGATATTCTATACTATTGAGACAATTGGAAAATATAGGGAGTCCAAATTTTCAGGGCTTTGAATGCCAGGCTAAGTATTTTGTTTTCTGTAGGTATTTTGGGGTCTTTGAGAGATTTTATGGGGAAAAAAGTGCCAACATAAACTTAAAGATGACAAGTGAGACAGTAGTAGGTAGAACAGTTAAGAGAGGGTAGTGAATGGAAGTTTTGAAATCATATAAAAGGTGAGCACAATACCACATTTCCTCCCAGGGACAAGGAATAAAAGAACAGAGTAAACAATACATGGTGTTAGCAAGTGGGGCATCAGCGAGGGGCCGATAAATTCATTTTAGCAGAACAGCTCAATTTCCCATGAGATCCTGTCTTTCAAAATGATATTTCTCCTTTATGCCTCCAATGTGTCCCTTCTCTTTCACTTTCCCTGAAGATAGATGATTTAAGAGTCGGAATTTTGTCAAAGGAAACATTCTCAGGGTTTCAGGTTCTCAACAAATGGAGCTTGGATGAGAAATTTCAACCTGGCATAGATATGATATAGTATATATAAATCTCTGCATGTAGAGTTGAAGGTCTAAAATATGCACACTTTAAAATATTCAAACACTCAAAATTTATACTTCAGTGTCTATATAGCTACTGATAGCTCCCTTTTTCTAAGTAGTCCTTATGTGAAGCAGAGCTGAAGAATGCCGAAAGAAAGCAAATATATATGATTACTTTCTATATTTTCGGCTTACCACCCTACAGTAATATTGACTGGTGAATAGATGTTTTACTTATCTAGCATAGTTGACTTTTCTACTTATCTGAATCTCTCATTACACCGTAAGTCTCTTTGGGCTAGACATAAAGAAGAACAAGCTACAGCCACGTTTCTTAGATTTAAGTTCCAGCTCTCAGCTTATATGTAGGCATATAAACTTGGTAAGGTAATTTAACCAAACTGGGTTTATTTTCTTCATTAAAAATTAGAAATAGTAGAGATCATCATGAGGATTAAGAGTTAATAGATGGCTATAATAGTGCCTAATATATTGTATCAATAAATGCTAACTATCATTTTATCTCCAATATATAATTGGAGGTCAGTAAATATTTGATGTTGATATTTTTGGATAATGATATTGTCTAATGTGGGTCTTTGAGGAAGTGACTTTGTAGGCTGCTAGATTCAACAAGATGAAGAAATATTGAGATCACTATGGCTGCACTGACTAACTAGCTGAGAGGAAGACAAGAATCCAGGTACTAAACAGTTAGTATGCAATGAAATAGTGCTCAATATATGATATTAGTGAGTAATAAAGGGTGCTTAGACTTCAGGAGTCTTTGTCAAATAGTCCATGCAATAACGGGTACACTTACATATTTTTTAATTATTATTTTCTTTTTTAGAGAAATTGTGCATTTACAGAACAATCATGCATAAAATACAAGATTCCCATATAGCACCCTATTAATAACACCTACGTAGGTGTGGAACATTTGTTACAATTGATGATAGCACATTTTTATTTGTACTATTAACTACAGTCCATGGTTTAACTTAGATTTCACTGTTTGTGAAGAAAAAATATTTATTGTTACCATATATACAAATTAATACTTCCCCTTTTAATCACATTCATATATATTTATTTCAGTGCCATTAATCATGTTCACACTTTATGCTATCATCACCACCATCCATTATCAAAACATTTCCATCATTCCAACTAGTAACTCTGCACATTTTAAGCCTAACTTCCCATTCCCTATTCCCACCCTATCCCCTGTAACCTATATCCCAGGTTCTGACTCTATGGTCTTGCTTACTCTATTTCAAATCATTGAGATCATACAATATTTGTCCTTTACATTTGGCTTATTTCAGTCAACATGATGTCTTCGAGGTTCATTCATGTTGTTTCGTGTATCTGGTTTAAATAGGTAATCCAAATCCTGTTTAAAAAACATTATTTGTGCATTTTAAGAGGAATGGATCCATTACTTACACGATATGCTAAAAGAGGTCTATGAATCAATAAAATGTGCAGTTGGGTATTGTGATACACAGAGAAGAGCTTTTTATATGAGAGCAGAAGAAAAATTTGCTGTGGAAACAAAGACAAGCTAGAGATTGGTGACATCACCTCAGAGACCATGAATTGAGAAAGAATAAACAGGTTTCAGGGAAGAAGTGTTGTTGGGAATGAGTTGGTTTCATAAACATAACAAAGTGAAGGAATGTCATGTGAGAAGTTTCCCAGCATAAAGGAAGTGTTTATAGTAGAGGTGAGGTTATAATAGTCACAAATGTAAGGGCCAAGAGTAGCTTCAGAAGTCAGGAAGCACTGATGATTATGAAATGAAAGTGTGTTAGAAGATGAGTGACTGTATGTGTGTGGAGGGGAGCAGGTGGGAGGACTTGGCAATTTGATGGTGGACAAAGATGCCTGGGATGAAAGGCAAAACTACATTGATTGTCCTTTAGGCTTCAGGCCAACTCAGTCTGAGTTTCCAAGTGTTTTTTGGAAGCAATGGAATGACTGCTCAAGTCTCTAAAGAAATGAGATATTAATGTGGCAGAAAATTAATTTTGCATCATGATAAACTGATGACTGAAAGTCCCCCGCATTAAAACGGATACCTAGAATAGATGCAAGCAGTAAATAAATAGGGAGTACATTTTATTTTTTATTAGTGAAGTTGTGATTTTATAAAACAATTGTGTATAACATACAGGATTATTATATATAACCCCACCATCAACATCTTGCTTTATTGTGGAAAATTTGTTACAATGAAAGAATATCATCAAAATAATATGGCTAACTATAGCCCATCACTTATATTTGGTGTATTTTTCCCATAACCCACCCTATCATTAACACTATGTATTAGTACTGTGTATTTGTTATAGTTCATGAGAGAACATTCTCATATTTTTGCTATTAACCCACAGTCCATGATCTACCATAGGGTTCACTGTGTTATACATCCCATGCATTGTACAATCCATCCAACAGTGGCTCTCAGTTTCATCGCAAAATTGTGCTGTCATCACCTCAGTCAATTTTAGAATGTTTTCACTACTCCAAAAGGAAAAAATGCCACATCCCCCTATACGCTCTATTGTTGACCCTTCGCTTTGATATAATACCTTTTTGCTGTTGAAGCAAAAATCTTAGTATATTACTGTTAAGTGTAGTCCATAAGTCTTATTAGTTGTATTTTTACTATGTATGACCATACTCTTAAAACCTTGTGACATGCATTATTTCTAATTTATAGAAGAACATTCTTGTATTTATATTATTAACCACAATTCTCTTCCATCACACAATTCTTGATGTTATACAGTCTCTAGATAACCTTTTAGTTTTTTTCATTTGACATTTACATGCCTAGATTATTCCTTTCAGCCACAATCACATTTATAAATCAGCAGTGTTAGTTATACTCACTATAATTTGTTACTATCAATTCTGTCTATTACCATACATTTATATCAACCTTATTAAAAATTCTACATATGTTAAGCATCAACTCTCCCTTCTTAACCCTTATTCTTTCTCCTATTAACCTATACTCTAGAATTTAACTCTGTGAATTTACTCATATTTAGTTCATATTAATGAGACCATGCAATATTTGCCTTTTTGCATCTGGCTTATTTCATTCAGCATAATGTCTTCAAGGTTAATCCAGTTGTCATATGTGTTCCAGTTTCATTTCTTCTTATAGCACCATAGTATTCCATCATACGTACATAGCACTTTTTATTTATCCATTCATTGCTTGATAGACACTTGTGTTGTTTCTATCTTTTAGTAATTGTGAATAATGCTGTTATGAACATCAGAGTGCAAATGTCTGTTTGTATCCCTACTTTCAGTTCCTCTGAATATATTCTTAGTTACAGGATTGCAGAATCATAGGGCAGTTCTATATTTAGTTTCCTGAAGAACCACAAAACTGTCTTCCACAGAGGCTACAACATTCTATATTCCCATCAAGAGTGAGGGAGTGTTACTTGTAGTTTTCTGTTTTGTTTTGTTTTTAATGATAGCCATTCTATAAGGTGTGAAATGATATTTCATTGTAATTTTGATTTGCATTTCCTTAATAGTTAATGATTTGAGCATTTTTTCTTGTGCTTTTTGGCCCTTTGTATTTCTTCCTTGGGGAAAAAAAATGCCTTTTCAAGAATTTTGCCCATTTTTAAATTGGTTGCTTGTTTTTTTGTTTTTTTTTTTATTGTTGAGTTGTATGATTTCTTTATATAACATGGAAATCAAACTCTTATTGGATATGTGGTTTCCAAATATTTTCTCCCATTAAGTAGGCTGCCTTTTTACCTTTTTGACAAAGTCTTTTGAAGCACAAAACTGTTTAATTTTGAGGAGGTCACGTTTGTTTATTTTTTTTCTTTCATTGCTAATACTTCGAGTGTAAGGCTTAAGAAACACCACCTACCACAAGATTTTTAAGATTTTCCCCTACATTTTCTCCCAGGAGCTTATATTTAGCTCTTTGGTCCATTTTGAGTTAATTTTGTATAAAGTGTGAGATAAGGGTCTTTTTTCTTTCTTTTGGATATGGCTATCCAGTTCTCCCAGAACCATTTGCTGAATTGACTGTTCTGACTCAACTAGGTGGGATTGACAGCCTTGTCAAAAGGCACTTGACCACAGATGTGAGGGTCTATTTCTGAACTCTCAGTTCAATCCCATTGGTTAATATATCTTTATGCCACTACTATGCTGTTTTTTTGTGTGTGTTTTTACCACTGTAGCTAAATAATATGCTTTAAAATCAGAAAGTGAGAGTCCTCCAACTTTGTTGTTTTTAAAGATATTTTTGGCTATTCTGGGCCCCTTATTCTGCCAAATAGAGTTGATAATGTCTTTTCCACCTCTGCAAAAAGGCTGTTGGAAAATTTATTGGGATTGTGTTGAATCTGTAAATCAGTTTGAGTAGAATTGACATCTTGATATTTACTCTTCCAATCTATGTACACAGAATGTCCTTCAGTTTATTTAGGCCTTTGGTTTTTATTAGCAATGTTTTGTGGTTTTCTGAATATAGGTCCTTTCCGTCCTTGGTTAAGTTTATTCCTAAATATTTTATTCTTTTAGTTACTATTGTAAATAGAATTTTATTCCTGACTTCTCTCTGATTGCTCATTAGTAGTGTGTAGGAACACTACTGATTTTCACATATTAATCTTGTATCCTGCCACTTTGCTGAACTCATTTATTAGCTATAGTAGCTATTGTGGATTTTCAGGATTTTCTAAATATAGTATCATATCATCAGTGAAAGTTTTATTTCTTCCTTTTCTATTTTGGTAACTTTCATTTCTTTTTATGCCTAATTGCTCTAGCTAGAACTTCTAGCACAATATTGAATAACAGTGGTGACAATGGGCATCCTTGTCTTGTTTCCAAGCAGGAAAACTTTCAGTCTTTCACCATTGAGTTACAATGTTAGCTGTGGGTTTTCATATATGCCGTTTATCATGTTGAGGAAGCTTTCCTTCATTCCTATTTTTCTAAGTGTCTTTGTCAAGAAACAATGCTAGATTTTGTTAAATGCCTTTTCTGTGTCAATCAAGATGATCATGTAATTTATCTTTTTTGACATATTAACATGGTATATTACACTAATTAATTTTCTTATGTTGAACCACACTTGTATAACTGGTCTAAAACCCACTTGATAATGATGAGTAATTCTTTTAATGTGTTTTTGGATTTGATTAGCAAGTATTTTGTTGAGGATTTTTCATCTATACTCATTGGAGAAATTGGTCTGTAATTTTCTTTTTTCTTTTTTTTTTTTTTGGTAGCACTTTTATCTGGCTTTGGTATTAGGGTGATTTTGGCTTCATAGAATGAGTTTGATAGCATTCCTACCTGTTCAATTTTTAGAAGAGTTTGAGCAAGATTGGTATTAAATCTGCTTTGAAGGACTGGTAGAATTTACCTTGAAGCCATCTGGTCCTGGGCTTTTCATTTCTGAGGTTTCTGATGACTGTTTCAATCTCTTTAGTTGTGATTGGTTTGTTGAGATCTCCTATTACTTCTATAGTCATGGAAGTTGTTCTTGTGTTTCTAGGAATTTGTCCATTTTGTCTATGTTTTCTACTTTCATGGTGTGCAGTTGTTCCTAGTATCCTCTTATGATACTTTTGTATTTCTGTGGGGTCAATAATAACGCCCTTCTCATTTCAGATTTTATTTATTTGCATCTTCTCACTTGCTTTCTTTGTAAGTCTAGCTATGGTTTTGTCACTTTTAATGATTTTCTCAAAGAACCGACTTTCGGTTTTGTTAATTCTCCATTATTATTATGTTCTCCATTTCATTTATTTCTACTCTAGTCTTTGTTATTTCTTTCCTTCTGCTTGGCTTGGGGTTAGTTTGCTGTTCTCTGTCTAGCCCTTCCAGGTGTGCAATTAGGCCTTTGATTTTAGCTCTTTCTTCTTTTCTATGTAAGCATTGAGGGCTATAAATTTCCTTTTAGCACTGAGTCTATTGCATCTCATAGGTTTTGATATGTTGTGTTCTTATTTTCAATTGTCTCAAGATATTTATTGATTTCTCTTGTAATTTCTTCTTTGAACCACTGATTGTTTAAAAGTGTGTTGTTTAATCTCCATGTATATTTGTGAATTTTCCTTTTCCTGCCTGTTATTGATTTCCAGCTTTATTCCATTATGATCAGAGAAAGTGCTTCCTAATTCCAAACTTTTAAAATGCATTGAAACCTGTTTTGTGACCCAACATATGGGCTATCCTGGGGAAAGATCCATGAGCACTTGTGAAGAATGTGTATGCTGCTGCTTGGGGGGGAAATGTTCTATATATCCGTAAGGTCTAGATAATTTAGTAAACTATCAAGCTCTCTGTTTCCTTATTGATTCTCTGTCCATATGTCCTACTCAATGATGAGAGTGGTGCATTGACATCTCCAACTATCATTATAGAGATGTCTATTTCTCCGTTCAGTTTTGCCAGTATTTGCTTCATGTATTTTGGGACCCCCAAATTAAGTGTATAAATATTTGTCATTGTTATTTCTTCTTGGTGAATTGCTCCTTTTATTAACATATAGTGACCTTCTTCATCTCTTATAAAAGGTTTGCATTTAAAATCTATTTTGTCTGATATGAATGTAGCTACCTCAGCTCTTTTTTGATTAGTATTTGCATGGAATAACTTTTTCCAACCTTTTACTTTCAGACTATTTCTGTCTTTGCATCTCAGATGAGTCTTTTGTCTACAGCATGTAGATGACTCATATTTTCTATGCATTATGTCAGTCTGTGTCTTTTTACTGGGCAGTTCAATCCATTAACATTCTCTGTTATTACTGTAAAGGCATTACTTACTTTGTCTGTTTTATCCTTTGGCTTTCCAATGTCATTTCTTACTATCATCTATCTTTTTAAACCCTTAGTTTCTCTTACTAATAATCTTCATTTATACATTCTTCTCCAAGCCTCTCTTCCCTGTCTTTTCCTTTCATGCTGCAGCACTCCCTTTAGTATTCCTTTAAGTCTTGTCTCTTGGTGACAAACTCTCTCAGTTTCTGTTTATCTATGAAGACTTTGAACTCATCGTCATTTTTGAAGGAAAGGTTTGCCAGATAAAGACTTCTTGGCTGGAAGTTTTTTCTTTCAGTATCTTAAATATATTATACCACTGCCTTTTTGCCTCCATGGTTTCTGATGAGAAATTGTCACTTAGTCTTATCGAGCATTTCTTGTATGTGATGCTTTGCTTTTCTCTTGCTGCTTACAGAATTCTCTCTTTATCTCTGGCATTTGACATTCAGAATAGTAGGAGTCTTATAGTAGTTGGCTTCAGATTTATTTTCTTTGGTGTATGTTGGCCTTATTGGATATTGATATTTATGTCTTTCATAAGGGTTGGGAAATTTTCAACCATTATTTCCTCAAATGTTCTTTCTGCCCCTTTTCTGTCTTTTCTCCTTCCAGGACACTCATATCATATGCTTGTGCAATTCACATTGTCCTTCATTTCCCTGAGAACCTGTTCAACTTTTCCATTCTTTTCTCTGTCTTTTCTTCTGTCTTCTCAAGCTCAGATGCTATGTCCTCTGATTCACTTATCCATTCTTTTGCCATTTCAAATCTGATGTTATATGCATCTAATGTATTTTTAATCTCATCCATTGTCTTTCATTCTCATAAGATATGTTACTTTTCATTGCAAGCTTTCAAATTCTTCTTTATGCTCACCCAGTGTCTTCTTAATATCCTTTATCTCTTCAGCTCTATTTTCCTTCAGTTTCTTGAATTGATTGAGGAGATTTGTTTGAACATCATTGATTAGATGTTTTAAATCCTGTCTCATCAATATTTTTAATCTGTTCCTTTGGCTGTGCATAACTTCCTGTTTCTTAGTATGGCTTGTAATTTTTTTGCTGATGTGTAGGCATCTGAATATGTTGCTGAATTTACTCTGACAGTCAATTTCTCTCTCTTGCCTAGTAGTTTTGTTTCACTGCTCTTCTTTGATTTGGGGTTCAACTTATTCTAAATCTTTAAAATTGCCCTGTTTAAGTTATCAAAACAGGCCAGGGACCCACTAATGGGATGCAGACCAGATCCAAGAGAACCTGGGGTTAGGGACATGAAAGACTCTAAAAAATCTTTTTCTTCCTTCACTTTCTTGGCCTGCCATCAGATTGCACTCTTCAGAGAACCTTTTAATGAAGGTGACTCTTCCAAACTCCTCTGGCTGGTGTTTTTGGGGGCAGTTAGAGCCACAATTCAAAGTAAGTCCCTGCTGTTTAAACTTGCTGAAGAGAAACCACACTTAGCCCTCTGCTGCACCTTTCCTCTTCCCAGGGAGAAAGACATCTGTTCATCCCTCAGTTGGCTGCCATCAGCAGCAGGTTTTACTGAGGCTGTTCTCTTCAAGGGTGAGGGATGGGCCCCATTATCAGCCGCAAGGTGAGCAACTCATGGTTTTCATTGCAGCCTGTTTGTATCTGGGTCCCCACTCCCTCCTGGACAGTGCACGTGGCACTCTGCTGGTCTGCAGATCACCAACCTAACTCCTTTGGATAGTTTGGACAGCTTCTGCCCTTCCTTCACTATTTCAATAAGAGATTGGAGGCCTGCCAACTTACTCTGATGCCATCTTCCCAGAACCTCAAGAAGTACAATTTAAGGGATTATTTAATATAAATCTTCCAAAAGGTTTAGGGTGTTGGTAAAAAGTGTGGACTTTGAAGCCATACTGTCTGGGTTTATATCTCAGTTCCATCACTTCCTAAATATATGGCTTTAGGTATATTAATTTAACTATATTAAAAATGGACATGATAATAATACACACAATATAAGAAATTTTATATTTATCAATTGTTTAAATTAGTTCTTGGCCCAAAGTAAACACTAAAAATTTGTTTTTGTAAAAAACACAAAAATATGAATATAAGCCAATTGCTTGACAGAGAACAAATTACATAACCCTTCCAAACCTCAGTTTTCATATCTATGACATATAAATAAGAAGACTATCACATAGATGTAATGATTAATAAAATCAAATGAGATTAACAAAGGAAAGCAAATAATACTATACATTGCACATAGTTTTCAAGCAATAATAATTCCTACTATCTGTCTTTATCACTATTATAAAAATTATAAAATCACAACATTGAGCTGAATTTAAGGTTTTTTGACTTCATAAAAAGCATTAGCTATCTGGAAGAAACTGCTAAATTAATAAACATATATTTTATTTATGATATTTCATATTTTAATAAAATAGGTTGTCACCTCAATTGAAAATCTTTTCTCCTAATATTCCATTGTCATTTATGAACATCATTACTAAAAGAAACATATATACATGTATTTAAAGAAAATAATCTATAATAAACACAATTATTCTTACCAGAAAACACAGCTCTAAGAGAAAGGAAATGTTTTAATGGAAAGCAGAATTTTTATTATCCATAGATTGTTATTAGGTGTGCAGATGGAGGTTACACAACACAGTGAAAACTAGGTACAATAAGCATTTTTTAAAAGGTTAAACAAAAATCAAAAAAAGAAACAATATTTATTTATCCCCTTCCATATGTCATGCCTTGCTCTTGGTCAATATGATTGTCTGTATTTTCTAGGAGCTTTAAGTTCCAATAGGGTATGCATTGTGTCTTGGCCACTCTTGTAAGCCTACCACCTGTCAGTTCCTAAAATCTAGTAGGCATCTAATAACTATTGGACAAATGCACATGTTCATAAATAAATAGTAGTCTAACAACAAATGACTGTCTTCTCCATTGAGCATGCACAGAGTAGATGAACATAATGCAATTTTGGAGTCAAATTCATACTTTGATCATAGACTTATCTATAATATTTATGAAGTAAACAGCATGTGATTATCTTAAACTTCCTGTGTCATCAAAAAAGATGAAGAATTGATCACAATTCTAGTATTAGTAACTATTTCTGTATTGGAGGACATTGGAAATTCTTTTGCTATCCATAAGATCAAATTCCAACAACTCATTTTGCTATTCCAAATGTAAACTACACCTCCTCCTATGTCTCTCAACTATATGCATTTACAGTGGCAACTATGCCAGTCTCAACCTCCCATTCTCAAATGGACTGAGTGCCTCCTTTAACATCTTCTATTTTTTAATCATTTATCACTAACCCTCTCCATTTTTTCATGTATATAATAGCAAGGTCTGCTTCTGTAGATTTTTACATAATTCTGGACAATTTTTGAATCCTGAAAAAGTGCTTACAATTTACCCTAGTCTGGTTTTTAGCCCATTTCCTTCATTTTAAAGTAGGCTGTTAAAATTCAAGATGTCTTGTAACAACCCCTCCTGCAATTAAGAGACAAACATTGTGTCTGGATGTTTTAGTAGGGGGAAAACGTAATTCAGGAAACAGCTGTAGTTCAGAAAAGAGCAATTCTGTTCTGTCCGTGGTGCTGAATGTGATTTTCTACGGTTATGGCTAGGCATTAATCGGTTGTCCAGAAATCCAAACAGAATTTGATTTCTACAAACCACATGAACCAGTCTGGAATGTATAACAGAACAGTGACTGCATACAAAGAGTGAAAGTAGAGAATATGCCATTTTATAGCATTAAGATGTATGTGACAGTTTTATTCATTGTTTTCTCTCTATAATTGGAACTGTTTTAGGCAATGCAGCTAGAGATAATGTTTAATTTCTATCGTTTGGGCTAAATATTTCTTCATGAGTATTGAATGTTCAACGTTCCTCCATTAATTAAGCTATAAGATTAGAGCTTGTGAGACTTCCTGGTCAAATGAAACATAAAAACCAAGAGATTTTTGTTTAGGGCAAAAGCATTTGTTTTGAATCTAGTATGTGCAATGTATTACACCATATGCTTTTGAGATAAATATTTTAAAGTCACAAATAAATATCAAGAGCAAATTAAAAACACGTATACTTTCGTGGAGAAGTAATATGACTTCAAGATCTTTAGCTATATATAAAACTACTTAGGCATTGATGAATAAAGGGATATGGGATGCTGTGTGTGGGAATAATAGGGTTCTTACTTAAGATGCTTATGCAGACTTTGAAAGAGCCTATTTTAAAACTCATACCAGTGCTTTTGCCAATGCTAGATAATCCTATCAGGATCTAGGGATAGGGGGAATGACAGAATAGAAAGAAAGATTTAAATCCAACTGAATGCATGGAATTTGTCTGCAAAAGGGCAGATATGGCATGTGAATGCTCCAGTGAGATCAAATGGCTTAAGGAATGTTAGATGACTGTTGCAACATTACCCATGGGTTCTTTCACTTTGAATTATTCCACTATGAAATACTCATTTGCTGGATGCAGAGAGAGAATGACAGAGAGAAAAGAAACATCTTTGCCTTGTCTAAACTTTGTGGAAAGGCTATCTCACACAGGGTGGGCTTGTCTCCTCTCATTTATGCTAACAGCCCCTAAATCACTTTTTGAACTTATTGCCTCCCACTGTAGAAACCAAGACACTCTTCCTTCCATAAAGTCATAGTCACATAAGCCTCATTGAAATTTCTCTGTAGGTGTCGTGTAAGTATTAAAAAAAGGTTCCCCAGATATTCCACTAACCTGTAACACACATACACTATAGTCACATGTGCACACACACACACACACACACACCTGCAGGCACACACACATTCCAACAAACTAACAAAACCCAAAAGCAACATTACCAGTAATAGTCTCATTAAAATTAGAATGTGCTAATTAACACTTACCACTGTTAATAAGCGGAGGTCAACCTCTGCGAACTTTTCAATTAACACCTTTATCAAAGAGGTACTCTGAGTATGTATTTTATTTATACTTCACAGGGTGACCTTTTCCTTGTACCTTCTAGGCTCCTTCTTACCCAAGTGACCCTTCCTTCTCATTGAAGGTGAGTACTGAGGTCACAGAAGCACTTATCAGTATTCCAAAGCACCTTTTGCGTAATCTGCCCCTCACAATTCTCAAGTGAGATTTTGGCAAATTGGACAGGATAGCCCCCTGGTTGTACCGTATCATCCATGTATCACAAGGAATTTAGCATGCTTGTTCCCAAGGTATTAAGTTCATTTTGCATACCAGTCATGTAACAATGGAAAAAACAACAACAACAAGAAACCACCCTGCACATTTCCAAATGCACTTGTAAGAGCTTTATGCCCTAATTTGAGAACAACTGATCACCCCCTTTTTCAGTGGTGGTAAAGAAAGGCTCAGAGAAACTATGTGATTTATTCAAATTAACTCATCAATTAAATTTCAGAAATGTGATGAAAACCCAAGTATTCTGGATTAAATTCTTAGTTCTCTAGGTCCTATTGGAGTCACATACATTAGAGATTAGTTTAGAAAGTCAGTAGATAGATGTGATTATAAAGTTTTTATTTGTTAAATGTGTATAATAGAGTCTGTTCTACCTAGAATCAGGGTTGCTCTACTCTTTGGTTAGTTTATATATGTGAGAAAAACACCATGTAATTCAAAAAACTATTACAAAATAATATATTAATTGATTAATAAATTATCAGAGTGTATGCCAAAAGCATAATATTTGAACCCAGGAATTTTTTTAAAATGTCCTTTATTGTTTCAAATTTAATTCTTACAAATTGGATAATCCCTCTCCTTAGCAGCTTGATCAAGCCAGTTGCCACCAGAAGTCATTGGGAAGAAAGAACTACTTCATAAAGAATCTGAAGGGAGATTATGCTCTTAAGTTCTTAATAGACAGTTGTGCAGCCCAAGGCATGAACAGTACAACTGGTGGGTGCTCTTTGGAGATCCCCCCAAGGATTCAATAACTGGAATAAATGGGCAATGGAGAATGAAGTGAGTTGGAAAAGTGCCTGGTTGACTTCATAAATACTAGAAGGGAAAGCTAGAGCAAGATTTATCTTCCAAGTATAAACCTGTTTTACTTAGGCTGAGCACACACACAGATGCATGCATCTGTTCACACATGAGCACATGCACACAGACACACACACACACACACACACTTCAATTTGTCTTTTGCTTTAAATTTATCTAGCTTCCTTGGGTTTATTCTGACAGTAAGTTGTCCCACCTGCACTTCAAGTGTAGTTAAAGAAAACCCTACTCTTTCCAGAGTATAATTTGTCTCTATGTCTGTTGCTATTAGAAGTCATATCTCTGGGGTTTGACAGTCACCCAAAGAGAGAAAAGACAGCCTAAGGGTTCTCAAGCTGAAATTGCTTTTACAATGAACTATTTATCAATGTACTCATTCCACTTTCTAGGCTTTTTCCTTCTGTGGCTTACTTTTTGTAATGCAAATACCTTCAAGCCACCTCTGGGACACCTGAATGTCTGAACTTGATGCATTCTTCTGCTAACATAGTGTCCTGTGTCCTTCAATAAGTATGTGGCTGGAATAATCAATATATATTAAGCAGCTTTTTGTTGCTAAACACTTAAGAGACATGAGCTCATTTTATTTCCATAACATCCTTATGAAGTAAGTAATAGTATTGTTTTAGTTTCTTAGGTTGTTTCAGCAAATATCACAAAATGGGTCATCTTTAAACAATGGGAATTTATTCACTTACTGTTTGAGGCTAAGAAAATGTCCAAATCAAGGCAATGCCTTCTCTCTGAAGACCGGCTACCGGATATCCTGGACTCCTCTGTCACATGGCAAGGCACATGGTGGTATCTACTGATCTCTTCCTTCTTTTCTGGGTTTCATTGATTTCAGCTTCTTGTTTCTGTGGCTTTTTCCTTTTCACGTCTGAATTCATTCTGCTTATAAATGACTCCAATAAGATTAAGACCCATACTGATTGAATTGGTTACTGAAGTAACCTCATCAGAAGGTCCTACTTACAATGGGTGTAACTACAGGAATGGATTAGATTTAAGTACATGTTTTCTGGGAGTACATATAGCTCCACACCACCTCATGTACCATTTGCACATTAGTCAAAAGACCTGAGATCCACAACATCAGTAATGATGCTAAAGCCCCAGACATAATAAGGTTAAAAACTGAGATTTGAAGCCAGTTTTGCCTGGTTCAAAAAAATATTCCAATATTCTTAGGAACCAGGAAATAAGCATTCTCTCACTCCTCTTATTCTTGCTATGTACATGGATTTCTATATTAAATTTGGAACAATGTCTAATGTATCAGTAACATAGTGGGCCTCATTCAATATTTCTTGCTCATTCCATGCAATTTTGTAAATCAATTAGGTGCTTAATTCTATCTAGCCAGGTTTGTGTCTCTTCAACTTCTTTCATGTTTATGGAATCATCAGTATAGGCATTGGGCTTATTTGCAACTTATATCAGCAGCCACAAAATCCTGAGACCCAGAAATGGCCCAGACTAAGCCTCCTAGAACTATTTAATCCAATCCATTGAGGTCTATGTTTTCAAATGCTGTGAATTCCAGTTATTGTTCCTTCTTTTTCCAACTTTCTTAGTGCTCTAATGCTCTATCTGGTTTGTATTTGCAGGGAAGGACAGTGTCAGGGTGAGCTGTTGAAAAGGAATGTAGAGGTTTCTAACTCTGAATTGTTTTGGTTAAGAGTAATATTTAATAGAAGAAAACAATCAATAATGGGCATTCAAATACCATTGACAGTTCAGAAAGTAAGATAATTTTTTCATTTGATTGTGGAAAACTTTAAAATCATGCCATTTAATTGAATATCAGATACCTATCTGGGTGGCTCCAATCTAAGCATAGGTTTTTAAAGTTAGAGAATCTTTCTTAGCTGTTGTCAGAGGAAGATGTAACTACAGAGTTGCCGTGTTGTTGGCTGTGAAGATGGATGAAAAAGACCATAAACCAAAGAATTTGGGCATCATCTTGAAGCTGGGAAAAGGAAGCAGCACTGCTAATTTTAACCTACCTGAGAACAATGTTGGACTTCTAACCTACAGAATTGTACAATAATAAATTTGTGTTGGTTTTAAATCACCAAGTTTGTGGTAATTTGTTATGGAAGTTAGAGAAAACTAATAAACAATATCTGTACTAACCCATCCGGACTTTAGATTTCATAGGCATCACCTGGAGGAATAGGTGCACTCCAATTTCTGAGCCACTGGAATCTGAGCTAAACCTGTGTGAGGAATGATATATATTCTGTGGCTTTAACTCTACAGTCTGGTGAGGTAGTTCTGGTCTTGAAACCAAAAGTGCTGAGCTCTCCATATAATAGACAGGACATCCACTCTTCAAGAATGGCACAGTCTATAAGGCTACACTGCTTGAATTTTTCAATGAATAATTTACTTTATACTACTATATGCCATACTCAGTGGTGAATATCACAGTCAAAATCTCTACCCTCAAGGAGTTTATATACTAGAGGAAGGGTCAGCAAACCATATATGGATCAAATCCAGCCCACCAGCTATTTATATAAATAAAGTTTTATTGGTGCACAGAAATGCCCATTTGTTTGCATATCCTCCATGACTGCTTTCATGCTACAACGGTAGAGTAGAGTAGTTACAAATAGAGAATATATAGCTTACAAAGCCTATAGTATTTATCATATGGTCTTTTATAGAGAACATTTTCTAACTCATACTCTACAAGGAAGACAAACAATGGGATAAATATGTATAAATATGAAGTGTGTTATGTAGGAGAAGCACAGGGTGCTCTAGAAGTTTGTTAGAGTGTGGGGATGGCATTTAAACTAGTCTGGTTTAAACAACACCTGAAGGATGAGTAAGAGAGTGTGAGAAGTGTTATGTTTGAAGTCCAGTTGGGGAGAGAAGATTTCCCATAAGTGAAGAATGGCCCAACTTAAGGCCAATCCATTGACGATCTGGGGCAGTGGGGGGGGGGGACGCATATTAAGGGTGTTGGGTTCCATACAAAGGCAGTGGGAAGCCAATGGCTAATTTTAAGTTGGGTTTCCCTGCTCAGTACTTGAGTATCTTGTAAACTTGAAACCCTCTCTTGATCCCCAACTGCTTAGCTGTTGTGCCAGCATCTGCCTAGTGTCTTCCAAATTCTCCTGCCAAAGATCTTGGTATTGCTTTATTGATAACAAGCTTCTGCTTCGGTCCTTGAGATAAATGGACCTTCTAGCTGAATCTCAGAACCCTGCTGTATTGTACCCATCCTTTTTCTACCACAGCTGGATCAGATTTCTTGGTATGAGTCCATCAGAGTATTCCCTCAGTTACAGGTTATTGGATAGCCCCACTAGTCTCATCTTCATGGATTTCTGCCCTTATTCTATGGATCTTAGTTCACCATCATGTAAAG
>JAQZBX010002506.1:0-71582 GCA_029593785.1 Cabassous unicinctus
GCCACATCCACTCCTACCTTCCATTTTAAGGCAGACAATTCTTGGAAGCGTTTTGCCCACAGCACTGTCCTTTATATAACACTCTTTTATTGGCTTCCTTCCTTTTCTCATTCTGCCTGCCTCCCCACTTCTGCTTTCTACACCCAAGTCCTTATCTCAGGCTCTGCTTTCAGGGGAATCCAAACCAAGAGACACAGCTCTTCTATTGTACCTCATTTCAGTTATTTTATAAAGGTAAAATACCATGCAATTTTGACCACTGTAATTTTGTAGTAGGCTTTAAAGTCAGGTAGCTTGATTCCTCCAATTTCATTTTTCTTTGTCAATATGTTTTCTGTTATTACAAATATATATAATAAATCATTAAACAACATGATTAAGTAAAGCAATGTCCAAGTTATGCCCTTTCAGGTTAAAACCTCTTAACTTTATGAAGAGAATCTGTGTTTCTACCTCTACTGCAGGTTAAGAGGCATTGTCCTTAGCACAACAACTTGACAAATAATTTGGCAGGATCTAGTAAAGGTGAAAATATGCACACCCTAAAATTCAGCAAATTCAATTCAACATCTCTAATGTAGAGAAATTCTCATTCATGTTCCCAAAGAGAAATGAATGCCGATAGCCATTACAGAAGCATTTCAGTTGAAAGGTGTTATGAAAATTTTACTTTAATTAAACAGGTAAGGAAAAAATAACTATGATTAATTAATATATACATAAAAATATAATGACACATACATTTTGAAAACAGTGTGTAACACATAGACATAGTCATACATGGTAGATTAAAGAGCACATGCCTGCTTCAAGATATTAGTGATCTAAAAGTAGGAAAGAAAATTTGGAAATGGTTCTGAAGATGCATAAAATGAGTCTTCAATGGTATTGGTGAGGTTTCAATTATTTGTAAAATATTTGAAGTGTATGACATAACTTTATAAACTGATAAATTTATGTATGTGTTAACCATATTATAGTTTTATTTTTTGTTTCTTTGAAACTATTTTAGTAAAACTATTATAAAAATAATTTTGCATGTGAATATAAAATACATGTGATGTTTTTCTTTTTTAAATTTTTCAGTAAAGAAAATTTAGGAAACAATGCAATTATCATTTGGTTTTAAATACTTTATTATATCCTTTGTAATTCCCACTTTAAGAATAGCATTATATTGTTCAGATGGTTTCCAACAATTATGGTTAATTTATGTTTGACTTCTCTCCCTTTTTTCTTAGATTTCTCCTACCACCACTTCTACTCTTCTCCTCCCACTAATATCTACTCCAATGTATTATTCTCTTGCAGATATACTGTCCTGTTAAGGAAGAGGCAGAAATTTAAAATACTAACTAAAAAAGAGCTTTATTTAGGTAAATGAAATAGGTCAATTAGATAGCATAAAGGAAAAATGAATGTATATGTACACTCACTAAAACAATTAATACATTTTTAAGTTAAAATGGTACATAGAAATAGCTGCTTATTAGTAAGTAAGAAAATGTGTGATTTGTGAGCAGCAAACAGGGGTCCAACTGTTGTGGAAATTCACAAGCCACTAGATAGTTAATAAGAAAGTAAGTAATGACACATGTATGTACAAACTCACCAAACCAGGGGGACACCAACATCTGATCTTTCACAAGGCTGGGAAATCCCATTCAACATCCGGCCACATTCAAAATTGGAATAACACCTGGATGAAGCTTACTAGCAACAGACCCTCCCAGGGTACAATACAACACCAGGTCCTGCGTAAAATAAACCACCATGTCCTGGGTGAAATACAGCACCAGGCAGAGCGTCCCCTCCTGGGTGAGACTTCAAAGGGCAGCTTTGGGACTGCACTTTTTAAGGGATTCTGAATCTTAGAACTCCGGCCAATCTTGCAACTTGTTCATGGGAAACTTTTGACATAGCTATCTGTGTGCCTGCAGGCATGGCCTTCAAGCACGTCTTCTCACTGACCAGACCCCAGCTAACAGTCCTTGGTGCCTGTGGGAAGAAAACTCCAGGCACCTACACATTCTTTACTGTTGGTTCACAATTCTTAATCTATTCCTTATTTACATTTATATATTTATATCATGTACTTATTTTTAAATATATATGTACTTTGGAATTGGATGTTGGTGTTTTTCTTTTCCTTAAAACTACTTGTGTTACAGGACTAGTCCTGTTTCTTAGTGTTTTACTCAAATCTGTGATTATGTGATTTATATTGCTATATGTATAACTAATGCATTGCTTTTAACTGCACATGATATTCTACAGTGTTTCAGAACCTTAACATCCAGCATATTTCACATCTCTTTGACTATGGGTGGGTACCTAAGTTGCCCTAATTCTCTCTTAATGACGTTAATAAATATCTTCATAAAGGATCTCTTTTTGGAAGTGTGCATGATGTTCCTTTTTTTTGGATAAAAACCCAAAATGAGACTTATAGTTCATAGGTCAATTCAGACTGTATTTCATAATTATTGACAGATTGTACAGCACAATGTCTGTGCCTGTTTATCCACCCCTCAGGTAGTTCCTGGGCTTTCCAGTTTTCTCATATTCTCTCATACTTGTTATAAATGTGACTCAGTTCTGCAGATGATATGGCAGGAAAGTGGTAGATCATTGTTATAATTTTCATTTCTTACATTATGTATACCATTGAGTGCACCTTCATATACTTTTTGATCCATTGAACTACCTAGTATGAAACACTTATTTCACAACCGTTATTCTTTTTTCAATGGTATTTCCAACTTCTTGTGTATTTGCAGGTATTTCTGTAGTCTGTGTTTGTTCAGACAGTGCTAGTATTTTCTCTCAGACTGGAAAACATCTGTAAATTTGTAGTAAAACATTATGAAAATAAATATTTCTTTTTGCTGTGGTCAAACTCATCATATTTTTAACCATTAATGTATGTTTTAACAGTTTTTGAAAAAACTTTCCCTAATTTCAAGGTCAAAAAACATATTAATTGAATATTCTCATTCCATACTTTATATTTTTAAACATTTCCAAAGTATACTTTTATATGTGGTGTGAAAAATATCCAATATTATTTTCTTTATATTGAAAAGACAGCATAATCTATGAAACATTTTTCTCTCTGATAGGAGAATTTTTTAACAAATAAATTTTATTGATACATTTTAATAAAGCATACATCCATTCAAAGTATACAATCAATGGTATTTGGTATTATCACATAGTTGAGCATTAATCATTTCAATCATTATTAAAATATTTTCATGATTCCAATAATAATAATAATAAAAGACAAACATACAAACAAAAAACTCATCAATTCTCAATCTTTCTATGCTTCCCTTGCCATTCACAGCTCCTATTCGGTTTCTTCTTCTCTGGTTTATTTGTATTTGTATTTTGTAAAATCTGTCTTACATACGCAATATTACCCATATTTGTATTTCACCTGAGGTTTCACTATGTTACGCAGTCCCAGGTTACATTTTTTAGCTTACCTTCTAGTAATATACATGTCCTTAGACTTTTTCTTTTACCCACTCTCATACCCATTTAATATCGCTGCTAGTCACAAACTCTATGATGTGCTCTCACCATTCCACTCATTTCCAAAGATTTACAAATAACTTTTATACTAATTCCACACAGACTACCCCTCAGCTTTCCATTTTTCACCTTCATTCTATTTTCTGCTGAGCTATATTCTAATTATCAACTCCATGAGTTTATACAATATATTTAGTTCATAATAGTGTAATCATAATAGTATCTGTCCTTTTGTGTCTGGCTTGCTTCACTGAACATAATATCCTCTGGGTTCATCCATGTTATCGTGTGCTTCATGACATCATTTCTTCTTACAGCTGCAAAGTATTCCATCATGGGTATACACCACAATATGTTTATCCATTCATCAGTTCATGGACACATGGATTGTTTCCATCTTTTGGCTATTGTGAATAATGCTACTATGAACATTTTATTAACATACCTAAATATATAACACCAGTCTGCTCTTGGTGGAAAAATGTGGTTTTTTAGATTTTTTTTATTATGACAGTGCAATTATGTATATCTTTAGCATGTCTTTTGGAACTTATTATGGACATTTCTTTGGGGAATATATCTAGGAGAGTAATTGCTGGAATTTACATTATATAACGGTACACATTTTCATCTATGACATTTGAGAGTGACCTAAAGAGAGAAAGGATGCTGGAAAAGAGGTGTAAACTGAGATATAGTATGTCTGCTGGTAAAAGTGTATGTATTTGCTCAGCAGTGGTAAATACGGCCAAACTATTTTAGTTTACACTATCACCACATTAGTGAGAGTTCACATTGTTTCATTGTTATTTTCTGTCATTTTAATTTTACTATTCTAGTGGGTCTTTTGTAGCATCTCACTATAACTTTAATTTTTATTTCACAGATAACTAATGTAGTTGAACATCATTTTATATGTTTAATGGTCATATAAAACCTTGTCCTTTCTTCCCTTTTCTTGCCATGTCTTTTTTTCCCTACCCCACTGAATACGGATTAGGACATCATCTGACTTACATTCACCAATTAATTATGGATTGGTGTAATAAGTATCATTTCTGACCAGAAGTTTAAAGGCATGATTGGCTTGTTAATTTCCCTCTGTGATGAAAAGATTCCCTAGGTAGGGAAGCTGCAAAACACATGGAACCTAACTGAACCCATTTCCTCCCTAAGCAAACCTCCCCAGCCACCTTGAAGACCCACAAGCAAGAAATAAATATATATGGTTAATAGCTCAAAAAATTTAGGGGATATTTGCTAGGCATGAATATTGTAGCTACACCTGACTGAGAAATATACTCACTAATGTTACTTTCCCATTTTTCTTACAGATTTCTGCCTGTCTTTCTTATTGAGTTTTAGGAGTTAAATCTATATTATGGTTACACATTCTTTGAAAGTTATAATGACAATAAATATATCTTATATATTCTCCATTCTTATAAGGTATATTAACCAAAAGAATGTATATCTAGAGAGCTAGATAGATGTAGAAATAAAATATGTGTATAAACACACATCTACACATAACATACTCATATACAAATTCATATTCATATATAAATTGATATCAAAATAGATACAGAGGCATTTATACATCTATTTCATAGCTCTGTACACAGAGAATTAAAGCAATGAGCACACCTATTGTTGGCATGTTGCTTTCTAAATTCCATGCTCTCATCTAAGGTACCAGCCTTTGTTCTTTCAATAAACCACCAGATTTGGTAGTTAATTATCCTTTCATATATTCCTGGACTTTATTTCTAATATCATTTCATGATTTTTGCAAGAAATTTATGACAAAGATTTGTCTTTTGTTTTCTTTTATTGTGATGCTGTTTACAGATTTTGGGGTCAAGGAATATTGCAAATGTTTTCTCTATTGTCTAGAAAAGTTTGCTTACACTTGGTATAATTTCTTCCTTAAATATTTGGAAGAGTTCCAAGTTGAAGTTATCAAGATGTATGGACAATTTTATAGGAAGGATTCTAATAATTTTGATTTTCAATATAAAGAGTAGTATTCAGGTTTTAGGGTCAGATTTTTCCCAAATGTTTTTCAAAAAAAAAAAAGTTCTTTTCAACCAAATAGGCAAAAGTAATGTCATGAAGTGGTTTGTAATATATTATAATTATATTTTGGATGCCATTCAAATCTGTTCTGCTGTCTTCTTCCCATTCTTTTTTTTACAAGTAAAATTCTTTAAAGTACATTTCTCCAATGCAAAGAAATGTGTCTTTAAAGCACATTTAAACTACACTTTATTCACCTTTTACAAAATTATTCAATTTTACAAGCAACAAACCTAAAAGCCTATTTCTCTTTACATATTTAGTTTTTTCTTAGAAAAACTGTCCAATGCTGCTCTAACCTAACTTTAATCATTATCAAGCCTAACTTTGTCTATCTGTGTGAGATATAACTATAAATGTGATTAAAAGAGGCAAGGAATTTCAAAGCAGATGTTTTCACTTATACACTGCAAGCTGACAAAAGAAGACTGATGCAGGATAGTTGTCTTCGCATAACTTTTTCATTTATGATGGTCTGAATTTCCAAAATATAATTAAAAGATCTAGCCTGAAGTACCCAGTAACCTCTTATGACATTGAGTATATTTTTCTTTGAGGAGTTACTTAAAATATTAACAATTCTAATACCAGATTGAAAAAGCAAAACAAGTTCACCACCCTCTACCTCCTTTCTGTCTCCTGATAAACGATCTTCCAAACTCTAGCTCCATGAGTCTGCTTAATTTGATTAATTCATATCAGTGAGGTCATAAGTTAGAAGGGTGTAATTGTGCAGTGGATGGGCATGACAATGGGGCAATGATGTGATTGGGTTTGGTGGTACAGGTCTGAGAGTGGGAGTAGGATGGGGAGTTGGGTTTGACTATCCATGGAACTGGTGAAGGTCAGAGGAAGAAGCTGTTGAATTCTGAGTATTTGCAAATCTGTGGTTAAAACTACAAGGATGAGAATGTACTTTTGGCAAATATGGCAGAGGAGGGTTACTGGTGGAGGAGGTTAGCTGTGGGGGGGGGTATGTGGGACAGGGTGCATCTGGGGGAGGTTTCTTTGGAATATATAAGTGTTGATGTTCTCATAGTGGGTTATATCAGTGAGTGGAGACCCACACAATAAGCAAGAAAATAATTAACTCCCATCCTGAGGAGTCCTGCTATGTTCTCAATTAGAGGGACAAGAATCCCTCAAGAACATAGGCAGTACTTAATAAAAGAAAACAAAACAATATGTCAAGCCCTCAATATTATTGCAGGTAACTATGAATCTTATTCTTCAAAAATTCAAACTTGTTGGTTACCATAGGTTCCAATGGGAGGGCATGGAAGAAAAGAATAGATGGAGCATAGGGCCTTTTAGGGCATTAGAACTGTTCTGCATGATCTCACAATAATGGACACAGGCCATTTCCAATTTTGTCAAAACCTATGAAAGTGTATGGTCAAAAATGTAAACAATAATGTGAACAATTGACTGTGGTTAGTAGCAATGCTTCAATATTTGTGCATCAATTGTAACAAATGTGCCATCTGCATGTAAAATGTTATTAATAGGGGAGGGAAGAAAGGGGGATGGGTTTGGATATACGGGATTCATCTACATACTCTATGTGACTTTGCTGTAACCTAATGCTTATTAGAATATGAAAAGAAAAAATAAGACACTGGGTGAATATATGGAAGAAAATGTCACTAACAGACATTACAGTGATGAAAGACACAATTATAAAAATCTTTTGCTTTATTATTTCATTTTTTATATTATATTTGTTAATTTTAAAGCTATTATTAATAATTCATTTTCTTAATTTTATTTGGTTATTTTATTGGCTTCAATTTTGAAGTGGTTTTGGATCAAAGAAGTGTCACAATTGTGGCAGGGGAGGATCACTGCTGTGTGGTGTCAGTGATAGGGGAATGCATGGGGAGGGGCTCACCTGGGGCATGCCTCTAAGTCATATGAATATGTTCAGTGTTCATGGGGCATTGTCTCAGTGGGCGGAAATCCACACAATAACCACAAAAATATTGAATTCCCATCCTTGGGAGTTCTGCTACATTATCTAATAGGACAGCAAGAATCACCCCAGTACAAGAGCAGTGCCTAGTGAAGGAAGACAGACCAATACACTGGGCCCTTGATATTCATGATTCTACTTATGAACCCTTTCTTGTGAAATCACTAGCCTAGTATTATATATTGTCTAAGAGTTGTCTTCTGAATGACTCATTGCTCAAGTGTGGATTCTCTCTAAACCAAATTAAACATATAAATGCACTACTTTCCCTTCCCTCCCACAGTATGGGATATGACTCCCAGCGATGAACTTCCCTGGCACTAAGGGATTATTATCTAGTGCCAAAAAGCAATGCATCTGGAAAAAGACCTTGACAAAAAGGGGACAATGGTAAATGCAAAAGAGTTTTTATGGCTAAGAGATTTCAAAGTTAGTAGGGAGGTCATTCCTTAGGTTAAGCTTATATATGTCTCAGCAGAATCTCATTGATTGCCACAGTAAACAGTGCCTCAAATAGCAGGACTCCTGAGGGCTCTAGAGACATCCAGAAACCATAAGCAGGGCAGACATCTCAGGAATTCAGCATCCTGTCAGTTGGGACTTATTTGGAATTTATGTTCCCCAGTGTAACAGAATTAGACTAGACTCATTTATAGTTTTCTTACACATGCCTTTCTTGGTCCTTTCATTTGAACATATAATTAGTACTATACTTGATAAGTGTATGTCCAAGAGACTTAAATCTTTGGTCTGTCCACGTATCAGTTGAGCCCTGAATCTCAATAGAGTTGCAAATCTCCAGGACAACTAACAAGGAGAGGACGATGGACAACACCCATCCTAAGCAACAGAGAGAGAGAGAGTCTTCAACTGCAAGCAAGATAATTCCTTTCATCTGCCCCATGGCATCTAAGCTCCCTCTAAATTAGAAGCAGAAGGAACATCCCCATCCCAAATCCTCAATATTGGTGAATGAACAATGGACTAAAGTACACTTATTATTATTCTACTACATACTTATAATTATTCTAGAAATGGAAGAACTCTTATCATTGATATTGAGGCAGTGGTCACCAGAGGTTCTGAGGGATGAGAGAGGGAAGAATAGTTGTAATATAGGAGCATTTTTGGGACATTGGAGTTGTCTTGTATGAAATTGCAGTGACAGATACAGGCTATTGTATATTTTATCATAACCTACAGAATTGTGTGGGAAAGAATGTAAACTATAATGTAAACTGTACTCCATGTCTAGTAGCAATGCTCCAATATGTGTTCATCAATTGTAACAAGTGTACCACACTAATGAAAGATGTTGTTAATGTGGGAAAGTGTGGGAGAGGGAGGGAGTGGGGCATATGACAATACCCTATATTATTTTATGTAACATTTAAAGCTTCTTTAAAATAAAAAATAATCAATTAAAAATAGAAAAGAAAGCTGGAGTATAAAGCAGAAGCAAGGATACATGTTAGGATCACTTTGCATGGTGAACGTGAGAGATGAAGGTTCATGGGAAGTGGAGACATCCATTTGTCATCAGAGGTACATCATCACCCAAAATGCTTGGGACTTGTAGAAAGTTTCCCAACATAAACCAGCCTTAATCTCATCTTTGAAGAGCAACTTAACCTGACCTAGTGTTTCTGGATGCTGGGAAGATGAAGATTGTATTTGTGGAGTTCTTTAAAATTATGGAGTATAATTTGTATTTATTTTTTCATAAGAACTCCCTCAGCTTAAATAAGGAAAATAGCCCATTAGGAGTCTGCATACAACCCCCAAAATGCCATCCACAACTAGATACCACAGTTATATGTGATCATTTTAAAAACAGGTCCATCATTCAGGTAAATATCTAGATTCATTTTAAATGAATTCTATTGATGAATGTGAAGACTAATCAGTTAGAACTGACTTTTATTGGTTTATGTCTAATTTAATTCAATTAATCCCCAGTGATTTGCAATGAACACATTAAAATACACAGACTAATTGGATTGAAGGCATTCTCACTGAGGTGGAGCACATTCATGGGCATGAGCCCACTGTGAGATGGATTTAATATAGGCTTTTAGGATGACAGTTATTGGAAAATTATTAAAAATCAGCAAATGTATCAATTATTAACAACACATATTAAAGAAGTATGAACTGCATAGGTCTTATAATTACATAGAATGGTTGGGCTCCATCATTTGTAAATAGTTCATAATTGGTTCTAGAGTTGCTCTTCTAATGGGGTTTTACCTTAATTGTAAGGAATGAGGAAGATGTCTGGGGAGAGGAGAAGTAAGAGTAAGATGCTATCATTTTGTCAGTAATAGATGATTCTTTTTTTTAGAAATTTTGAGCATTACTAAGTAGAATAAACTTGCAAATAAATACTTTCATCAAGAAAGTAAACTAAGACAATATTCACCCACTATTGGAATCCAATATTCATTCACTGACACTATGAGCAATACCAAAAACTCTGATGGGTTTTGTGCCTTTTATTAAGAGGCCACATATTCTGAACATGGGCATGCTTTAGTTTAGGTAAATATTAACATTTAGTTCTGAAATCCAAGGACACAATCCATGAAATAAAGGTCACAGTAAGATTTTGTTCTTTCACAGTGATCAAGTGTATTAATTCCTCCATAATAAATTTACCTTTACAGACAGGCAAATATTATATTTGCTAAAATCCAGAAGATTTAAAACTCATATTGAAAAGCAGGTTACAATATTACACCTAAGCTGCACCAAAGACCCCACTGATCACTAGGAAATCTGCCATAGTCCAGGTTTATAACCCAAGTAGGGGCAAATTTTGAGGAATATTGTCACCCCCTTCTACCACTGTTCTGAAAATTATTCAATTGAAAGGAAGCCTACAAGTAATAGGTATTCCAAGATTAGAGTTCATATGCATATCCCATGTGTAATGGCAATGCTCAGGCTTGCCCAAAACTCCCAGACATCCAAATTGTTGTTGGGTAAAACGTCACATTTGGTAACCTCTGTTTTTTTCACTTTTGTTAACTTAATTTTTAAAGGAGTTTTAGATTACAGAAAATTTACATTGAAAATACAGGGAATTCCATATATCCAACCCCTCCTCCTCTAACACTTTCCCCTACTAATAACATCTTACATTAGTGTGGTACATTTTTAACAATTGATGAAAAAATATTGAAGCATTCCTACTAACCATGGTCTATAGTTTACATTATGGTTTACACTTTTCACTGTAAATTTTTCTTAAACAATCAATTTTATTGATACATATTAATAAAGCATAAATCCATCCAAAGGGTACAATCAATGGTATTCAGTATAAACACATAGTTGTGCATTCATTACTTCAATCATTTTAGAGCATTTTCATTATTCCAATAATAATTTTTTAAAAATACAAGAGAACAAACAAAAAACCTCATCACCTCTCAATCTTTCTATGCTTCACCTGCCATACATAGCTGCTATTCTATTTCCATCTTGCTAGTTTCTTTGCTTTTATATTTTGTAAAAACAGTCATATATGAAATATTACCCATATTCATATTTTACATGAAGTTTCATTATGTTATACATTTCAATGTTACATTTTTTATCTTTCCTTCTAGTAATTAATATGACCTTAGACTTATCCTTTCAACCACTGTCATACCCATTATAATAGCTCTGTTAGTTAAAAGCACTATGATGTGCTTTCACTATTTCTACTCATTTCCAATGATTTACAAACAGCATTTATACCAATTCTGTTCAGATTAACCCTTAGCTTTCCATTCCCTACCCGTATTCTATTTTCTGGTGACTTATATTCTAATCATTAACTCATAGAGTTAATAATCATGTATCTTGGACAGTGTATTTGTTTTTTCAAGTCTTTTGCCTATTTTTTAATCTGGTAATTGTCTTTTTATTGTTGAGTTGTATGATTTCTTTATATATCATGGATATTAAACACTTATCAGATATATGATTGCCAAATATCTTCTCACATTGAATTGGTTGACTTTTCATCTTTTTGACTAAACCCTTTGATTTGCGAAAGTGTTTACTTTTGAGGAGGTCCCATTTATCTATTTCTTTTTTGTTGTGCTTATGCTTTAGGTGTAAGATTTAAGAAACTACCAAAAAAATCACAAGATATTGGAGATATTTTCCTACGTTTTCTTCTTGGTGTTGCATGCTTGTATCTTTTACATTTAGGTCCTTGATCCATTTTGAGTTAGTTTTTGTATAAAGTGTGAGAGAGGGGTCCTCTTTATTTTAGGTATGGCTTTCCAGTTTTCCTATCACCATATCTCAGCTAGACTGCTATGGTCCAGATGGGAGGACTTGACAACCTTCTCAAAAATCATTTTATTATACATGTGATGATCGATTTCTGACTTCTTGATTCAACTCAATTGGTCATTCAGTCTGTCTTTATGCCAGGACCATGCTGTTTTAAACACAAAGCTAAGTAATATGATTTAAAGTCAGGAAGCAATTGTTGTCCAACTTCATTCTGTTCAAAGACACTTTTGTCTACTTGGGGCCCCTTACCCCTCCAAATAAATTTGATAAATGGCTTTTCCATATTTGCAAAAAAAAAAAAAGGCTTTTGGGATGGTTATTGGGAATTCATTGAATCTGTAAATCAGTTTGAGTAGAATTGACATCGCATGATATTTAGCCTTCCAATACATGAACACGGAATGTCCTTCTATATCTTTAAGTCTTCTTTGATTTGTTTTAGAAATGTTTTGTAGTTTTCAGAATGCAGGTCCTTTGTGCCCTTGGCTAAGTTTATTCTTAAATATTTGATTCTTTCAGTCACTATTATAAATGCATTTTTTCTGATTTCCTCCTCAGATTTCATATCTTGTATCCCTCCACTTTGCTGAACTCATCTGTTAGTGCTAAGAGTGTCTTTGTGGTTTGCTCAGGATTTTCTAGATATAGGATCATATCATCAGTGAATAGTGAAAGTTTTGCTTCTTTCTTTCCTATTTGGGTGTATTTTTTTACTTTATCTAGCCTAATTGTTCTACCTAGAACTTCTAGCACAATATTGAATAATACTGGTGACAGTGGGCATCCTTCTCCTGTTCCTAATTGCAGCAGGAAAGCTTTCTGTAGAATTTTCATATATGTACTTTACCATATTGAAAAATCTTCCTTCTTGTCCTATTTTTGTAATTTTTTTTTCAAGAAAGGGTGTTGGATTTGTTAAATGCCTTTTCTGCATAAAACAGGAGGATCATGAGAGTTTTCTTCCTCAATTTGTCAATTAATATTCCTGTATTGAACCACCTTTGCATACGTGGGATTAAACCCACGTGATCATGGTGTATAACTCTTTAATGTGCTTTTGGAATTGGTTTGTAAGTATTTTGTTGAGAAAATTTGCATCTATATTCATTAGGGATATTGGTCCGTAATTTTCTTTTTTCATGGTATCTTTATCTGGTTTTGGTATTAGGGTGATGTTGGTGTCATATAATGAGTTTGTTAGCATTCTTTCCTGTTCAATTTTTTGGAAGAGTTTTAGCAAGAATGGTATTAGATCATCTTTGAATGGTTGGAAGCCATCTGTTCCTGGGATTTTCATCTTTGTGAGGTTTGTGATGACTGTTCTAATCTCTTCACTTGTGATTGATTTGTTGAGGTCTTCTACTTTTTCTAGAGTCAGTGTAGGTGTTTCGTGTTTTACTAGGAATTGTCCATCTTATCTACATAGTCTAGTTTTTTGCATATTGTTGTTCATATTATCCTTTTATGATCTTTCTTATTTCTGCAAGTTAAGTGGTAATGCTCCCCTTTCATTTCTGATTTTATTTATTTGTGTCTTCTCTCTCTTTTCTTTCTCAGTCTACCTAAGGTTTTGTCAACTTTGTTAATCTTCTCAAAGAACTACTTTTGGTTTTGTTGATTCTCTCTATTTCTGTTTTCAATATCATTTATTTCTTCTCTGATCTCTACTATTTCTTTCCATCAGCTTGGTTTGGGAATAGTTTACTGTTCTTTTGCAAGTTTCTCCCGGTGTGTAGTTAGATCTTTAATTTTAGCTCTTTCTTCTTTTGTAATGTAAGCAATGAGTGCTATAAATTTCCCTTTCAGCACAGGCTTTCTGGTGTCCCACAGGTTTTGATATGTTGTGCTCTCATTTTCTTTTGTCTCAAAATATTTGCTTAATTCTTTTGCAATTTCTTCTTTGACCCACTGATTGTTTAAGAGTGTGTCGTTTAACCACTATATATTTTCGAGTTTTCCTTTTTTCTGTCCATTATTTATTTCCAGCTTCATTCTGTTTTGAATAGAGAGAGTGTTTTATATAACTTCAATCTGTTTTTAAAATTTATTGGTCTATACTCAAGAAGGATCCATGAGCACTTGAAAGAATGTATATCCCACTGTTTGAGGGTGTAATGCTCTATAGATGTCAGTGAGATCTAGTTCACTGATAATATTATTCAACCTCTCTGTTTCTTTACTTACTCTCTGTCCACATGTTGTATCCAATACTGAAAGTGGTGTATTGAAGTGTCCAATTATTATTGTAGAGATATCTATTTCTCCCTTAAGTTTTGTCAGTGTGTGCATCGTGTATCTTGGGGCACCCATTTTGGTGTGTAACTATTTAGTATAGTTAATTTTTCTTTGTGAATTTCCCCTTTATTAATATATAATGATCCTCTTCATCCCTTATAACAGTTTTGCATTCAAAATCTATTTTGCCTGATATTAGTATCACTACTCCAACTCTTCTTTGATTGCTATATAATGGAAAATCTCTTGCCAACCTTTCACTTTTAACCTGGTTGTGTCCATACCTCTGAGTTGAGACTCTTGTAGACAGCATATAGATGGCTTGTTTTTTTTATCCATTCAATCAGTTTATATCTTTTAATTGGAGAGTTCAAGACACTAACTTTCAATGTTGTTACTGTAAAAGCATTACTTATTTCTTTCTTTCTATCCTTTGGCTTTCTGTTGTCATACCTTACTATTGTCTGTTTTTTACCTTAGTTTACCATTGATTTTACCCTTCTAAAAACTTTATTGCCACATTTTTCTGCAAGTCTCTTGCCATTGTTTTTTTTTTTTTTTCCAGGCTGCAGCAGTACCTCTAGTATATCTTGTAATTCTGGTCTTTTGTAACATACTCAATCAGTTTTCATTTGTCAGTGAAGACTTTATACTCATCAGTGAAGAACAGTTTTGCTGATATAGATTCTTGGCTGGCAGTTTTTCTCTTTCAGTACCTCAAATACATCACACCACTTTCTTCTCTCTTCCATTGTTTCTTATGAGAGGTCAGCACTTAATCTCACTGAGGTTCCCTTATAAGTGATGCTTGGTTTTCTCTTATTGCTTTCAGAAACTTCTCTTTATCTCTGATGTCATTCTGAATAGAACATTTTTCAGGGTAGGACTCCTCAGATTTATTCTGCTTGGTGTGTGTTGAGCGTCTTAGATATTGATATCTATGTCTTTCATAAGGACTGGGAAATTTTTTTGGTCATTATTTCCTCAAATATTCTTTCTGTCCTTTTTACACTCTCTTCTCCTTCTGGAACATCAAAAATACATATGTTTGTGTGTTATACATTTTCATTCAATTACTTGAAACCTTGTTCCTTTTATTCCATTCTCTTCTCCTTCTGGTCTCCTGTCTTTTCCAGTTCATCAATTGTGTTGTTCGTTCCATATGCTTTGTTATTTTTCTTTGCAGACTTTAAAAATGTTGTTTATGCTCACACAGTGTCTTCTTAGCATCCTTTATCCCTTTTCGTATCCTGTATCCCTTTTTTTTTTGAATCTTGAAGAACTTATTTTTTTTCTTTTTTATTGTTATTATTTTTAAAAAGATACTCAGATTACATAAATGTTACACAAAAGATATAGGGATTCCCATGTGCTCCACTCCACACACCTCCCACAACCTCCCACATGACTATCCTTCATTAATATGGCACATTCATTGCAATTGATAATGCATTCTGGGGCTTGCCATTAAGCATGGACCATAGTTCACTTTGAGCTCTACCCTTTCTCCCAAATAGTTCTGCATGTTGTGTGATATAAAATGGCTTATATCTGTCATTGCAACATCACTCAGGATGATTCTCAAGTCCTGAAAAAGCCCCTGTATTACAATTTTGTTTTTCCCTCTCCCTGCCCTCAGAGCTTCCAGTGGCCACTGGCTCCACATCAATGTTGTAATTTCTTTCATTGCTAGAATCACAATATGTCTATGGTCGAATACTATTAAGTCCACTCTAGTCCATAGTTCTTTCCCCAATCCTGAGCATTCTGGGATGTTGACGTCCACCCCACCTCCAATTGACAAGGGATTATATCCCATGGGGAAGATGGATGGGACTATCTTTCCTGCAGCTGCAAACTCTCTCTGTTCCCTGGGATGGCCGTTGTCCATCATTGCCTCCCTGCCAGTTGTCCTGGGTGAATCCAATGAATTGGTGTAGGTGTTGCAACTCCACCGAGATTCCAGGCAGAGCTGGCACATGGGCAGCCCAAAGACTCGAGTCTCTGGACATACACCTACCAACTCCAACACCAAGTTTAGGTTTAAATGGAGGGGACAGATGAGCCATGGGTAAGGAATACATAATTGAGTCCAACTCTGTCATTCTTAGGAGCACAAAATCCAAAGTAGGGCCCACTGGCAAGGCACCAAACTCTGGAGCTATCCATTTGACCATAGGATCTGGGTGTCTCCAGAACCATCAAGAGTCCCACTATTTGGAGTAGCATCCACTCTGGCAGTCTATGAGATTCTGCTGAGATATGCACAAGCATTAATGCTGGAATGACTTACCGAATCACCTTGGAGTCTCTTAGCCATATAAACTCACTTGTCCTTACATTTTCCCACTTTTATTCGAGGTCCCTTTCCAGTTGCAATGCTAGTTGGTGCTTGGCAGCAATCTTTCGGTTCCAGGGCGGCTCATTCTCGGGAGTCATATCCCATGCTGGGGGGAATGTAATGCATTCATATGCTGAGTTTGGCTCAGAGAGAGACCACATTTGAGCAACAAGGAGGCTCTCAGGAGGCAACCCTTAGGCATCCCATAACAGTAGGCTGTTTCAATTTCTAGAGCAAAGGCTCATAAGCCTAGTCATTAATGTCAAGATCCCAACAGTGGATCACCTTCTTTTGCCAGGCACTGCCCCTGCACTTGAGAACTGTTGCTGCTCCCTTAGAGAATGTTGCAGAGACCTCCAGGATGGGAATTCAGTATTCTCTTGGTTATTGTGTGATCCTCCACCCACTGTGACAGCATCCAGTGAACATTTGAAGATTTTTACAGATGTGTGTAAAATGTGGGTTGTCCTTGTGCTTATTTGTGTGCTCAGGTGAACTTCCTCCTATGCATCCCCCATCCCTGACACCCCACACCAATGATCCTCCCGCACCCCAGTTGTAACTTTTCTGTGATCCAAAGTTTTTTTCAAAAATGAAGCCAGGTGTTCATTTTAAAAGAGACCTATAAGCACTTTTTCTCTATGCAATTTCCAGACAGACCAGCAGTTGGAATATGTCAGCACACCTTTCCAAAGAAGTATTCCTTTCAAATATTTAAGTCTCTGAGACATACATTTAACCAGTAGAGTGCTAACTATAAAATCAAATATAAGGGAGCAGAAGAGCCATGTGTAAGACACCTGACAAAAATGATCCTCTGTGTCATGGCTGTAACCATTCAGTGATCCAAAACTTCTTCAAAAATGAGGCCAAAAAATACCCAAATACAATTAATAAGAAAATGAAATAATAATGATAGTTTGAAAAAAACAAAACAAAATATTTTTTAAAAATAAAAATAATTTGAAATAATAAAAAACATTAAAAATTTTTGACTTCTTTTTCATCACTGTGACATCTGTTGTCTTATATGTATAGTGATATTTTCTTCCATTTATTCCACCAGTGTGCTAATTTTTTCATTTTGTCTTCAAAGAAATTTAGGTTACAGAAAAGTAATGTGCAAAATATAAGGGATTATCATAGACGCAGTATCCTATCCTTTTCCCCTTTCCCCTATTAATAACATTTTATATGTGGATGGTACAATTGTTACAACTGATGTACAAATATTGAAATATAGCCACTAACCATAAGCAATGGTTTATATTATGGCTTACATTTTCATCATACACTTTTTTATTAATTTTTATTTTTTAAAAGATATTTAGATTATATAAATGACACAGAAAAAATAAAGGGAGTCTTATATCCCCTGAACCCCATACCTCCCATATTTTCCCACATTAACAACATCCTTCATTAGTGAAGTACATTAATTGCAATTGATAAACACATTTTAGATCACTGCCACTATGCACGGATTAAGGTTTACATTGTAGTTTACACTCTCTCCCATCCAATTCTGTAGGTTATGGCAAGATGTATAATGACCTGCATCTGTCATTGCAAAGTCATTTGGGAGACAATTCCTAAGTCCTGAAAATGCCCCCATTTTACACCAATTTTTCCCTCCCCCTGACCTCAGAATCTCCAGGGGCCACTGCCTCCACATCAGTGATATAAGTTCTTCCATTGCCAGAATCACAATATGTCTATAGTAGAATACAAGTCAGTGTACTTTGGCCCATAGTTCATTCCCCAATCCTGAGGATTCTGTGATAGTAATATCCACTCTACCTCTAATTGAGAAGGGGCTGTGATCCCATAGGGCTGATGGATGGGACTCCCTTCCTTGCAGTTGTAGACTCTATTGGTTACTTAGTATGGTAGCTGCCCATCATCACCTCCTTGTTAATTGTCCTGGGTGAGATCAATGAATGGAGAGTAGGTGTTGTTGAGATTCAGGGCCCAGCTGGTAAATGGGCAACCCAAAGATTTAAGTCTCTTAGCAGTACACCTACCAACTCTGGTACTTAATATAGATTCAGATAGAAGGATAGAAGAGCCATGTGTAGGAAAACCACAACAAAGTCCACCTCTGTCACACTGGGGAGCATAAATTCCAAAGTAGGGCTCACTGGCAAGGCCCAAAAATCTTGAGCTCTCTACCCTGACTATAGTGTCTGGATGTCTCCAGAGCCCTCAGAAGCCCCACTATTTGGGGAAGCATCTACTTTGAAAGTCTGTGAGATCCTGCTGAGACATGCATAATTGTAACCTCTGGAATGACCTCACAACTTGCTTTGAAGTTTCTTAGCCATATAAATTCATTTCTCATTATATTTTCCCCCTTCTGGTCTAGGTCTTTTTCTAGTTGCATTGCTAGTTGGTGCGTAGTAGTAATCCTTTGATGCCAGGGAGGGTCATCCCTGGGAGTCATGTCCCATGCTAGGGGTATGGTAATGTATTTGTATGCTGTGTTCAGTTTACAGAAAGGCAATATCTGAGCGATAAGGAGGCCCCAAGTGGCAACTCTCAGGCACCCTATAATATTAAACTAAATTTCAATTTCAATTTATTTGCATGATCATCAATATCAAGGGCCCATCAATGGAAAATCAATCCTCCTTCACTAGTCATTGCCCCTGTACTCAGGGGATTCTTCCTGATTCATTAGAGAATGTGGCAAAGCTCCCCCGGATGGGAATTTGATATTAGTTTGGTTATTGTGTGAATCTCCACCCACCATGACAATGCCCCATTAACATTTGAACACATTTATATGCATTATGTGTATGCCCAGGTAAGTTTCCTCCCATGTTCACCCATCATTGACACCTGCACCAATGATCTTCCCCTGCCACAGTTGTAACCCTTCTGTGATAGAAAATTTCTTCTAAAATGAAGACAATAGTAGCCAAATACAATTAATAAGACAACGAAATAATAATGATAGTTTTAAAAATAAGAAATAAAATACAAAAATATTTTTAAAATATATAAAAATTAAAAAAATAAAAATTGAGGATAATAAAAAATAATGAAAAATATTAAAAAAATTTTTTTTTGACATTTTGCCTTTCATTACTGTAAGATTTGTTGTCCTATATGTGCAGTGACATTTTCCTCTGCTTATTACCACAGTGTTTTACTTTTTCATTTTGTCCTCAAAGAAATTTTAGGTTACAGAAAAATCATTTACTGAATACAGTGGACTCCCATATAACAAACATCTCCCCTTTTTCTCCCTTTTCTCCCTTCCCCTATTAATATCATTTTATATGTTGATTTTGCAACTGATGTACAAATATTGAAATATTTCTGTTAACCATTGTCAATGATGTACGTTATGGTTTATATTTTGGGCCATAATGTAAATTTGATGAAATTTAACATGTCTTGAATTCATCATAGCAAGATCATGTAGAACACTTCTCACCCCCAAAGTGCACCATGTTCCATCCATTCTAGTCCTCCCTCCTCCTCCCCTCTTGATCCAAGGCAATCACCAGGCTTCACTCCTTGAAGAAGAAGATTCATAGTAACTTGCAACAAAATTGAGAGCTTGACATACAGTTCTGTGCTCCTTATTACATTGATTCATTTTCTTATGTTGAAACATCCTTGCAAACCCGGCATGAAACCCACTTGGTCATGGTGTACAATCCATTGGTTGTGTTGTTGAATACAATTAGCAAGTGTTGTTTTTTGGATTGTTTTTTTTTTTTTTTTGAGGATTTTATCATCTAAGTTTATTAAATAAATTGGTATATAGTTTTCCTTTCTTATGGCAACTTTGTTTGGCTTTGGTATTGGAATGATGTTTGCAACATAGAATGAGTTAGGCAATGTTCCCTCCACTTCTATTTTGTGGAAGAGTTTAAGCAAGATTGGTGTTAGTTTTCACCAGCATGCTTGGTAGAATTCACCTGTGAAGCTGTTTGATCCTGGGGTCTTCTTAGTTGAGAGGGTTTTGATGACTAATTAAAAAACTTGATTGGTCTCTTGAGTTCATCAATTTCTTCTTTTGTCAATATAGGCTACTTGTATGTTTCTAGGAATTTGTCCATCTCCTCTAACTTATTCATCTTGATTGCATACAATTTTTTACAGTATCCTCTAATGATACTCTACTTCTCTGGGGTCAGTGGTGATATCCCCTTCTTCATTTCTTATTTTATATATCTGTATCATACCTGTTTATTTCTCTTTTAGTTGAGATAAGGGCTTGCCAATTTTATTAATCTTCTCAAAAAAACAATTTTTGGGCTTGCTTATTTTTCAAGTGTTTACTTATTTTCAATTTAATTTAGCTCTGCTCTAATCTTTGTTATTTCCTTCTTTCTAAGTTCCTTTGAAGTTAGTTTGTTGTTGCTGTTGTTTTTCTAATTCATCCAGGTTTGCAGTTAGGTTTTTTATTGTAGCTCTTTCTTTTTTAATATAGGCAATTATGGCTACAAATTTCCCTCTCATTACAGCTCTTGCTGCATCCCATAGGTTTTGATATGCTTTGTTGTCATTTTAATTTATTTCAAGGCAATTACTGTTTTCTTTGGTGATTTTCTACTTGACACACTGTTTGTCTAAGAGTGTATTGTTCAACTTCTATATCTTTGTGCCTAATCTGGATCTCAATTACTTACTGATTTCTAGTTTCATTCCACTGTAGTCAGAGCAGTTACTTTTAAAGTTCAATCTTTCTGAATTCATTGAGAGCTGTTTTGTGGCCTAGCATGTGGTCTATCTGGGAGAAAGTACCATGTGTACTCAGGAAGAATGGGTGTAATGTTCTTTATATGTCTACTAGGTCCAGCACCTGTAATGTATTATTCAAAGTCTTTCTTTCTTTATTGGTTCTCTGTTGAGATATTCTGTCTAATGGTGATAATAGTGTATTAAAGTCCCCCACTTTAATTGTAAAGGCATCTTTCTCCACTTACTTTATCCAGTGTTTGCCTCACGTATTTTGAGACACTCTGGCTAGGTGCATTAATGTTTATGACTGTTCTTTCTTCTTAATAGATTACACCTTTATTAATATATAATGTCCTTCTTAGTCTCTTACAATAATTTTGCATTTAAAGTCTATTTTATCTTATATTAGTATAGCTGCTCCTGCCTTTTTGGGTTATTGTTGGCTTATAAAATTTTTTACAATCATTCACTTTCAGCCTCCTTGGATCCCTAGGTCTAAGGTGGTTTCTTGTAGACAGCAAATAGATGGGTCATATTTCCTTATCCATTCTGCCAATCCATATCTCTTCACTGGTGAGTTTAATCCATTGTCATTCTATGTTATTAATGTCAAAGAATTACTTATATTAACGATATTTTCTCTAGGTTTATTTATGCCATGTTTTGTTTTTATTTATCTCTTTTATCTGTTTAGTTTTCTTACACTCTCCTCCAACTCTTGGTCTCCTTTTTTTTCCTGTTCAACCTGCAGAACACCCTTTAGTATTTCTTGTGGGGCAGGTTTCTTATTGACATACTCTCTTAATTTCTATTTATCTGTGAATATTTTGAACTCTCCCTCATTTTTGAATGCTTTGCTGGGTAAAGAATTCTTGACTGGAAGTTTTATTCTTTTAGCACTTTAACTTTGTCATACCCCTGCCTTCTTGCTTACATGGTTTCAAATGAGAAATCAGGACAAAATCTTATCAAGCTTCCCTGGTATGTGATGGATGTGTTTTCTCTTGCTGCTTTCAGTATTGTTTCTTTGTCTGAAGCATTGGAAAATTTGACAACTACAGGTCTTGGAATAGGCCTGTTGGGTTTATACTGTTTTGCTGTGCTTCCTGGACATCTAGATCCATATCCTTCAATAGGGTTGGAAAAATTTCAGCCATTATTTTTTCTAAAACACCTTCTGCCCCCTTTCCCATCTCTTCTCCTTCTAGGATGCCTACACTGTGTATGCTTGTGTTTTTCGTGTGGTCATTCAAATCCTAAATTCTCTGCTGGATTTCTTCTATTTTTTATCTATCTGTTCTACTACCTGTTTGATTTCAGATGTACTGTTGTGGCAGTTTGATACTGCTTATGAATTCCAAAAATAGTTATTGAATTATGTTTGAAAACGGGTCTGTTCCTCCAGGCATATTAGACTATATTGGATTCAGAGGTTTCATTTTCTTGATTAAATAATAATTAAGGCTTTGATTGGGCCACATCAGTAAGACATTGAGTCCCCAGCACCTTGGTATGTGGGGACTCATAGAGTAAACCACACAGCAGAGAAGAGAGTGGGAGTTTTGATATTGGAGCCATGAGAAGTAAATGTGCAGAGAAGCAGATACAAGAAGAAGGAGAGAAGGCTCCACTTGACATAACATAGGCCCCTGGGAAGAAAATTGAGCTGTTAAGCTAATAGTCTACAGCTTGCATTGTGGAGAGAGCAGAGCAAAGGAGCCCAAAGAAAAACAAGCCCCAGTAAAAGAAGAACCTAGGCAGCCTGAACCCTTCAGACATCTGCAGCCATCTTGCTCCACATAGCAAAAGACTTTTGTGAGGGAAGTAACTTACACTTTATGGCCTGTAAACTGTAAGCTTCTACCCCAAATAATACTCTTCATAAAAGCCAACATTTTTGATGCTTTGCATCAACACCCCTTTGGTTGACAAATAACAGAATTTGGTACTGAGAGTGCAGTAGTGCTTTTGCAATTACCAAATTGCGGGAACAGTTTTATAAAAGGGTAAGAGATATTTTTTTGGAGGAGCTGTGAGATGCAAGGTAAAAAATATCTGCAATGCTTTGAAGAGAGTGTTGATAATAATATGGACTCTAAAGAGACTTTTTATGAGGACTTAGAAGTAAATGGTGAAACTATTATTAGAAACTGAAGGAAAGGCAATCCATGCTTTAAAGTTGCAGAGAACTTACCTAAATAAACTCCTAGTGTTTTATGGAAGGCAGAATTTGAAAATGGTGAGCCTGGGCATTTAGCTGAAGAACTTTTCAAAGTAAACTCAGAGAATGTGGCTTGGCTTCTCCTTGCAGCTTATAACAAAATGTTAGATGAGTGAGATATGCTGAGGACTGAATTGCTGGGCACAAAGAAACCAGAAACTAATACCAGAAATTCCAAGCCTCTGGAAATGAATTCCCCAGGTGATAGTGCCCCATTTGAGGACATACCTTAACTTGGTACTTGTAAATCAGGATTGAAGATGCACTTATCTTGGAAAGACTTTTGGAAAATCTTATTGTCTGATGGCTTGGACACCTGCTTCTTGCTTGTTAAACCAACAAGCTTTTTAAGAGAGCTGTCTGAACAAAACCATTGTCAGCTTAGACTAAAATGGGCATGGAAATGAGAGACTGAAGGAGAAACAGCTTTAAAAGGAAAACCATGGAAATTGAGATCTGGAATTAAGACACCACTTTGGGCCAAGAGAGGAACCCCACCCATGTGTACTTTGAGGGTGAGCTTGCCCAAGCAATTGAAGAAGGTGTATGTTCCTACCTAATGTTCGGGGAAATTTTTGCTGCCCCAGGGTATAGAGAGGGTGGAACACATTCCCCAAGGATTAAGAAGTTTAAGGTCATCACCCCATAGGTCTGAGAGGGGTGGACCTGTCCCCCATGGATTAAGGAAGGCCAAGTGGTTAACTCTTTGCTCTGAGAAGAATGAGCCCATATGCCAAAGGTTAGGGAAGATATTGTCTACACTTCACTGTACTAAGGGGGTTAAGACTCTAACCCAAAGTCTGGGTAAAATTTCACAATCACCCTAGTGTTCTTTGAGGGTGATGTCTACAGCGTGGTCAAACCCAGATGCTTGATGAGGGTGGAACAAAGAAAGTGGCCAGTGGGAAAGCCTGTGGAAAGGGGCAGTCCTCATGAGGCACCAGGGAGAAGAAACCACCATCTTAAGAATGACTCTCAGACTCTTATATCTAATGAAGTATGTCTCGCAGGTTTTTGAGCTGTAGAGGACCTATGATTCATGTTTCCCTCCCAATTTCTCTTTATGATAATGAAAATGTTTAACCTTTGTCCCTTTGTGTAATGGAAGTAGATAAATGATTTTGTAAGTTTCAGGTCAAGAGCAGATGGAACTTTGCCCCAAGAGAAACTGTATTTCTTTAAAATGATTATGATATAATTTTTTACTTAGTATTGTTACTGAAATAAGGTTTTTTGAATATTGTAATGTCTTATGGAATTTAGAGGGTTGAGGGTGGCAGTTTAATGTTGCTTATAATTTCCAAAAATAGATGTTGGGTTATGTTTGTTAGCTGATCTTTCCCTCTGGGCATATTAGATTATATTGAATTCAGAGGTTTCATTTTAATTGATTAAATAATGATTAAGGCTTTAATTGGGCCACATCAGTAAGACATCAGTCCCTGCCCCTTTGGTTGGCAGGGACTCACAGACAAAACCGCACAACAAAGAAGAGAGTGGAAATTTTGATACTGGAGCCATGGGAAGTAAACACACAGAGAGGCAGATATGTGAGGAAGGAGAGAAGGTTCCATTAGACATGGCTGAGGCCCAGGGAAGCAAGATGAGCCCTTAGTCTGATAATCTGTAGCTGGCCTTGTGTAAAGAGCAGAGCAGCTGAGCCCAGTTAGAAACAAGGCCCTGGAAGAGAGGAACCCAGGAAGACTGAAGCCTTCAGATATAGGCAGCCATATTGTTCCAACACATGGCAACAGACTTTGGTGAGGGAAATAACTTATGTTTTATGGCCTGGTAACTGTAAGTTTCTACCCCTAATAAATATCCTTTATAAAAGCCAACAGATTTCTGGTACTTTGCATCAGTACCCCTTTGGCTGACTAATACAATTGTCTTCCACATCACTGAATTTTTTCCTCTGCCTGTCCAGTCTGCTGTTATGTGCTTCCAGTGTATTTTCGATTTTTTGGATTGTGCCATTCATCACCATCATATTCATTATCTTTTTTTGTATATTTATGGTTTCTTCATTATGTTATCCCAGTGCCTTTTTAATATCCTTTAATCTCTACTTTCACTTCAATAAGTTGATTCATGATATTTGTTTGGACATCTCTGATTAGTTGTTCCATGTTCTACATTTCCTCCTGATTTTTAGTTTGTTCATTGAACTGGGCTATGTCTTCCTGTTTCTTAGTATGAATTGTAATTTTTTGTTGGTGTCTAGGTGTTTGTATATCTTGATGGGTTTATTCAGTTGATTAGCTTCTCTCTGTACCCTAGGGCTTTATTTTGTTGTCATTTTTGTGTGTGTGGTAAGGGCTCACATTGAAACTTCATTCCTCTTATTCTATTTCCTTGCTGTTTTATATGTTCCTTTGGAAAAAAGTTAGGACCAAAGAAAAGAAAAGAGATAAGAAAAGAAAAATAATAATATTAAAAGGTAGGAGAGGAAACATGCAAGACCGAGGAAAATGAGTAAATAACATAGGTAAGAAGATGGAGTCAGTTTAGGTGTGCACTCACCATCTGTCTTGCAGGGGATGGCCACAAGAAAGGAAACTACAGACCAATCTCTATAATGAACCTATAAGCTAAAATCCTCAACAAAATACTTGTTAATCACATTCAACAACATATCAAACAAATTACACACCATGACCAAGTGGGTTTTATCCTGGGTATGCAAGAGTGGTCCAGCATAAGAAAAACAATCAGGGTAAGACACCACATAAACAGATTGAAAGAAAACAATCACATGATAATCTCTATAGTGGTAGGAAAAGCATTTGACAAAATACCGCACTTTTTCCTGATAAAAACACTGCAAATGATAGGAATAGAAGGAAACTTTCTGAACATGATAAAGGGTATTTAAGAAAAACCCACAGCTAACATCATCTTCAATGGTGAAATCCTAAAAGTTTTCCTTCTAATATCAGGAACAAGACAAGGATGCCCACTATCACAGCTCCTATTTCACATTGTCTTAGAAGTACTTGCTTGAGCACCGAGGCAAGAAAAAGATATAAAAGACATCCAAATTGGAAAGGAAGAAGTAAGAATTTCACTATTTGCAGATGACATGATCCTGTACACAGAAAACCCTGAGAAATCTGCAACAAAGCTTCTAGAACTTATAAAGGAGTTCAGTAAAATCTCAGGCTACAAGGTCAATGCTCAAAAATCAGTAGTATTTCTGTACACCAATAATGAGCAATCTGAGGAGGAAATCAAGAAAAAAAAATACCATTTACAATAGTAACTAAAAGAATCAAATACCTAGGAATAAATTTATCTAAAGATGTAAAGGACTTATATAAAGTAATTTTAAAAAAGCCTTAAATAAATGGAAGAATATTTCCTGTTCATGGATAGGAAGACTAAACAGCATCAAAATGTCTATCCTACTCAAACTAATCTACAGATTTAATGCAATCCCAATAAAAATCAACACTATTTTTTAATAAAGTGGAAAAAATAACTATAAAATTTATTTGGAAGGGTAAGAGGCCTGTTTTGCCAAAGACATATTGAAAAAGAAAAATGAAGTTGGAGGTATCACACCACCTGACTTTAAAACATCCTACAAAGCTACAGTGGTCAAAACTGCATGGTATTGGCACAAGGATACACACACTGACCAATGGAACTGAATTGAGAGTTCTGATATAGATCCTCGCATATACAGTCATCTGATGTTCGAAAAGGCCACCAAGCCCACTCAGATAGGAGAGAATGGCCTCTTCAACAAATGGTGCTTTTATCTCACTTAATATTTTTAATAAGTTTTACTCTCACTTAATATTTCAGGGGTGGGGGAGGGGAGACTTTCCTGTCAGCCAGAAGTTTTACTAACTCACAATTAATTGTTTTGGCTCTTTGTCTCTCTGTCCCTCACTGTCCTGGATGTTGTAAAGCACTGTCTTGGTCTGCTGTACCCCAAAGCAGGTCTTCAAGACAGGCTTTGGCTCTTTCTCCATTGTTTTAGTAAGAGCTGAGCCTTATCTGCCTAACCAGATGACTATGTTCCCACAATTCTGAGAATTTTAAATGAGTCTAACTCTGTTACATTGGTGAAACAGGTTGACATATACTTCAAGGTAAGGCCCACTGATGCGGTATCAATTTCCTGGTGTGTTATGCCTTGCTTATAGTGTCAAGACATCTTTAGAGCTCACAGAAACACCCCTGTTGAAGCACTGTTTACTGTGACAATTAGTGAGATCCATCTGAGATGTGCATAAACAAAACCTGTGGAATGATGTCCCAACTCACTTTGAAATCTCTTAGGTATAAAAACTCTTTTACATTTAATATTTCCCCCTTTTATTCAAGATCTATTTCCAAATGCATTGCTATTCAATGCATGTAGTAATCCCTCAGAGCTAAGGAGGTTCATCCCTGGGAGTCATGTCCCAGCCAGGGGGAAGGCAGTGAACTTATATTCTGAGTTTGGCTTCGAGACAGGCCACATTTGAATAACAAGGAGAATTTCAGAAGTTAACTCTTAGGCAACATATATTACTAGATTGTTTCAATTTTACAAGGATAAAGTTCTTAAGTAAAAGCATTAATATCAAGGGACTGGTGTACTGGTCTGCCTTCTTTCAATATACATTGTGTATGTATTACAGTTTCTTGCCACTCTATTAATATAGCAGGACAACCCAGGATGGGGATTTAATATTTTGTTGGTTATTGTGTGGGTGTCCACCCACTGAGATAATATCCCATGACCATATGAACATATTCATATTCCATAAGGGCATGCCCCAGGTGCATCCTTCCTCACACATCCCCTTGCTTCTGACACCCTGCACCAGTGGTCTTCCCCTGAAATTGTTGTAACTTTTCTGTAATCCAAAGCCATCCAAAAAGCAAAGCCAGAAAATGTCTTGCATTGTGCCTTTCACCAGCCTAAAATCTGTTATTGTTTGTGTATAATTACAATTTCTTCTGTATATTTCCCCAGTGTCTAATTTTTTTATTTTATTTTCAAGGAAACTTTAGGTTACAAAAAAGATACATTGAACATGTAGGTCATTCCCATATACCCAACCCTCTCTCCCTCTCACATTCCCCTATTAATAACACCTTACTGTGTATTGTACATTTGTTACAGTTGATGACAAAATATTGAAACATTGTTATTAAGCATGGTCACAGTTTTCATTACAGGTTACACTTTGCACTGTACAATTTTATAGGTTTTGACAAAATGTTTAATGGCCTGTATCCATCATTGCAAAGTCATGCAAAACAATACCAATGCCCTAAAAACGCCCTATGTTCTACTTATTCTTCCCTCCCCCTCCCCTCAGAACCTTTGGTAAACATTAAGTTTTACTTTTTAAAGAATAGTGTTCATAGTTTTAATGCATTAATATTGAGGTTTTGCCATATTGATCTGTTTTCTTTTATTAGACACTCTCTATGTACTTGAAAGATACTTGGCCCTCTATTTGAGACTGAGGTAGCACTACACAGGATGGAAGTTTAATATTTTGCTGTTTATTGTGCATGTCTCCACCCCATGACGACATGAACACATTCATATTCCATAAAGGTATGCCCCAGTTGCACCCTTTCCCACACATCCCTCCACCACTGCCACCCTGCACCAGTTACACTCCTGCCATTATTCACCAAAAGAACATTCCCACAATTTTATTTCCACATTTGGTAACTTCTTGATCCTTTAAATTTTTATCTCTTGCAAATATAACTGTAGCTGATTCTGGGGCCTTTTGCATTTTCTTTAAAATCATTTTTAACTGATTAATTCATTCCTTAGCATGCCCTCTAGAGCCCTCCAAATTGGAAGTCATAAGGTAAAGTTCATTTCCTGACACACTAACTTGCACACACAAAAGGTTTCTCATCATTTTATTACTTGAAAAAGGAATATCCTCTTGGCATTTTAATACTGTCTTGAGTTCTTCAACATTATAGCTGTGACATATCCTTCTTCATGACCTGTAATATAAGGTCTATGGGCTGAGCTTTACTTATCTCGCATCATAGGTTCTCCTTATAGTGATCATAATTTTATTCATTATGCTGGCATGTTACAAAGCTGAACTAAAATATTTTCCCAGAAGTTGAGCCAGTATGTGAAAAGAGGTATCCTACCATAAATATACTAATGAAAATGATCCCAATTATTTCAACTTTTAGAGGGAAAATATTTTTCAAAGAAAAATTGTTTTCTCTGAATCTTTTCCTACATGACCTACTGAAAGTCATTCCATGTCATACTTTTGAATGTGCTGTCCTCCTCCCTGACTCAAATTTTTCAAAAATTATTTTTTAAAGGGGCTTTAGATTATATAAATTTTACATAAAAAATATAAGGGATTCCCATATTCTCCTCTTTCCCCCCCCCCAATTTCCCACAGTAACAACATCCTTCATTTGTGTGGTACATTTGTCACAATTGATAAACTCATATTAAAGCATTGCTACTAACCATGGACTATAGTTTACATTATAATTTGCACTCTGCGTTGCACAATTTTGTAGGTTTTGACAAAATATACAATGGCCTGTATCTGTCACTGCAACATCATGCAGGACAGCTCCAATGTCTCAAAAATGCCTCCATATTACAACTATTCTTCCCTCTCTCATCCCTCAGAACCTCTGGTAGCCACTGCCTTAATATCAATGATAAGAATTCTTCCATTGCTAGAATGATAATAAGTCTACTTTTGTCCATTGTTCATTCCCCAATCTTGAGGATTTGGGGATGGTGATGCCCACTGTGCTTCTAATTGAGAGGGTGCTTAGATGCCATGGGGAAGATGGATGGAGCTTTCTTGCAGTTGCAGATGCTCTCTGTTGCTTGGAAAGGGTGTTACCCATCATCATGTCCTTGTTGGTTGTCCTGGGTAAGTCCAATGAAGTGGAGAGTAGATTTTGCAAATCTGCTGAAATTCAGGGCTCTACAAGCACATAGATGGACCAAAGATTAAAGTCTTTGTGACATATATTTATCTATTATAGTACTAATTATAGGTTCAAATAAAAGGGACAGAGAGCCATTTGTAGAGAACCTATAAATAAGTCTAACTCTGCTACACTGGGGAATATAAATTCCAAAGTAAAGCCCACTGACAAGGTGCTGAATTCCTGTGTGGTCTGCTCTGCCTGTAGTGTCTGGATGTCTCTAGAGCCTTCAGAAGCCCTGCTATTTGAGGCACTGTTTACTGTAGCAGTCAATGAGATCTTGCTGAGACGTGCATAAGTGTAACCTCTGGAATGACCTCATGACTCACTTCAAAATCTCTTAGCCATAAAAACTCATTTGTATTTATCACTTCATCCTTTTGGTCAAGGTCTTTTTCCAGATGCATTGCGAGTTGGCACTCGGTAATAATCCCTGAGTGCCAGGGAGACCCTGCATCAAATTTGATCACCTCTTTAATTCTTAACCAACTTCAGTTTGAACTCATTATGCCAGTAACCTCAAATTCAACTTAGAAGGACAGCAGGCACTTATATTATAATTCTCCAGAGAAACCAAATCTACAGAACATATATATATATATATATATAATATTTAGAGACATTATAATAATTGGCTCACACAACCATGGAGATTAAAATATCTGAATTTTGTATGTCAGGCTGCAAGTTGAAAACTCTTATAAAAGTGATGTAGAATTCCCCAGGAAAAACTGGCTCAGGTGGAATTCTTATCTTCAAATTCAGTGGAATCATTGTGTCTCTTTGTTGAAGCACTGCTACTATTGCAAATAAGAACTATAGACTATGAAAAGATATTGTTGCAGGAACAGGAAACAACTTTTTTTTAGTTGATCACTAGGGATGATTTTGACACATTCATTTCCAAACTTTGACTCTTGGACTTGTGAATTCAAACTTTGGATAGAATAGGCAGAAATAGCAGCTATGTACAGTGGGGGAAGCATAGAGAGATTGAGAGGTGAGGAATTTTCTTGTTTGTCATTTTTTGTTTATTATTATTATTATTGAAATAATGAAAATGCTCTAATAATATTGAAGTAATGAACACACAACTATGTGATTAAAGGAAATCCATTGATTGTACACTGTGCATGAAATGTATGCTTTATTAATATGTATCAATAAAATTGTTTTTTTTAAAGGTGTATTAGTCAGCCAAAGATGCAAAATATGTCCAAGAGTTCAGGATTCTTGGATTCTTTTCTCCCCGGGTTCTGGTTCTCTCTGGGCTCAGCTGCTGTGCTCTCTCCACAAGGCCAGCTGTAGACTCTCAGGTGAATGGCTCTGTCTCTCTCCCCGGGACTTCTGCCATGTCTAAGGAGTCATCTCTATTTCTCTGTGTTCTTCTCCTTGTGTGTTCACTTCCAGAGCTCCAGCTCAAAACTAAACATCTAAACTCCAACTCACTCCTCTGCTTTGGCATGTAGTTTTATCTGTGTCTTACTGACATGACCCAATCAAAGCCTTAATCATAATTTAACCACAACCAGGTACAGACCAGCTTACAAACATAATCTAATGTCTATTTGTGGAATTACATAAACAATGGCAAACTGCCATACTCCACCCTCTGAATTCAAAAAAGACATTACAATATTGAAAAAAAAACAACAGTACAGAATCATATAATAATCAGTTTAAAGAAATACAGTTTGTCATGAGGCAAAGTCCCTCTGGGATGTAGACCTCTTCAACTTACAAAATCATTTATCTGCTGCAATACACAAATGGACAGACAAAGGATAAACATTTCCATTACCATAAGGATAAACTGGGAAGGAAACATGAGTCATGGGTCCTCTACAGTTTAGTAAACCAGCAGGACATACTTCATAAGATGTTAAAGTCTGAGAATCATTCTTAAGATGATGTTTTCTTTTCCCTGGTGCCATATGGGGACTCGCCCTTTCCAGAGACTTGCCCAATAGTCATTTTTTGGGTTCCACCCTCATCAAGCATCTGGGTGTCAACCAAGCCCCAGACATCACCCTTCAAGGGTATGGGGTGATAGCCACACCTTTACAAATCTTTGGGTTAGAGTCTTAGCACCTGTAATAAAGTGAAGTGAAGACAACATCCTCCCTACCCTTTTGGCATACAGGCTTAACCTTCTCAGAGCAAGGAGTTGACCACCTGGCTTTCCCTAATATGGGGGACAAATACACATCTCTCAGACCTATGGGGTGCTGACCTTAACTGTCCTAATTCTTGAGAAATGTGATCCACCCTCTCTGTACCCTGGGGCAGCAAAGCTATCTCCAAACATCAGGTCAGAACAGCCACATTCTTCAACTGTTATGGAAACTCACCCTCTCTGTACACATGGGGGAAGGGGTTCCTCTCTTGGCTCAAGGTGATGTCTTAATTCCAGATTTCAGCTTCCATGGTTTTCCTCTTAAATCTTTTTCTCCTTAAATCTCTCTTGTCCATGTTCCTTTTAAACCAAGCTTTCAAGTTTTGTTCATACAACTCAAAAATCTTGTTGGTTTAGCATGCAAGAAGCTGGGGTTGAAGCCATCAGACAGTAAGACTTTCCACAAAACTTTCCTAGATAACTGCATCTTCAATCCTGATTTACAAGTTCCAAGTTTATTTAAGTCTGTAAATGGGGCAGTATCTTCTGGGGACTTGATTTCCAGAAGCTTGGAATTTCTGGAATCAGTTTTTGGTTTTCTTGTGCCCAACAATTCAGACCTCAGCTTATCTCACTCATCTAGCATTTTGCTATAAGTTGCAAGGGGAAGCCAAGCCACATTCTCTGAGTTTTCTTTGGAAAGTTCTTCAGCTAAATGCCCAGGCTCACCATTTTCAAATTCTGCCTTCCATAGAGCACCATGAGTTATTCTTACTAAGTTCTCTGCAACTTTGAAGCATGGATCACCTTTCCTCCAGTTTCCAATAATAGTTTCATCATTTATTTTTAAGGCCTCATAAAAAGTCTCTTTAGATTCCATACTACTATCAACAGTCTCTTCAAAACACTGTAGCTATTTTCTATGAAGAATCTCACAATTCCTCCGAAAACAAACAAACAAACAAACAAAAAACACCTCTTACCCATTTATAAAACCGTTCCTGCTTTTTGGTAATTGCAAATCACGCTCCAGTCCCAAATTCTGTATTAGTCAGCCAAAGGGGTTCTGATGCAAAATAACAGAAATCCATTGGCTTTTATAAGGGTATTTATTTGGGGTAGAAGCTTACATTTACCAGGACATAAAGTGTAAGTGAATTCCCTCACCAAAGTCTATTGCCATTTGTTAGAGCAAGATGGCTACCAATGTCTGCGAAGAGTTCAGGCTTCTTGGGTTCCTCTCTTCCCAGGGTTCCATTTCTCTCTGGGCTCAACTACTTTGCTCTCTCTACAAGTCCAGCTGTAGACTACGAGGTGAACAGCTCTATCTCTCTCCCCAGTGATTCTGCCATGTCTAAGGAGACATCTCTATTCCTCTTTGTTCTTCTCCTTTGTGTTTACTTCCCAGGCTCCAGCTCAAAACTCAGCATCAATATTCCAACTCACTGGTCTGCTCTGCCATGTCTGTTCTGCCATGTAGTAGTTTTATCTGTGAGTCCCCACCCAGCAAGAGATAGGGACTCAGCATCCTACTGAAATGACCCAATCAAAGCCTTAATCATAATTTAATTATGCCCAGGTACAGAACAGTTTACAAACATAATCCAATGTCTATTTTTGGAATTCATAAACAATGCCAAATTGCCAAAAATTCCATTCCATAATTCCATCAATCCAGCTGTTAACAATAAATAAGAACATGGTAAGAATTGTGAATTACATGAGCATGGGCTCAGTGCCATTCATTAGCTGTGTAGTTGGTTCTGTGAACAGAAGTAATGTTTTGAGGAATAGCATTACAATGGTTAAGGCATCCTGTAAGTCCACAGATGGTATTTTTTAAATTACATTTTTGTTTTTACTTTCTTTATAAAGATGAAATTTTTGGTAGATGAATTGCATGCAAGGAAGGCAAATCTGTATCAAGAGTAAGTGCACATCTTAGGAGGATCTCACTGACCTTTAGAGTAACCAGTGCCTCAAACAGGGGGGTTTGAGAGGATCCTAGAGACATCTAGGCACAAAAGACAGGGCACACAAACCCAGGAATTTAGCACCCTGTCAGTGGGCCTTGTCTTGGAATATATGATAACATAATTCCCCAGTGTATTGGAGTTAGAGTCATTTATAATTTTCCTACATGTGTTTCTTCTGCCACTTTTATTTGAACCTATAATTTACACTGTACACATTAAATCTATGTCCCAGAGCCTTAAATCTTCTGGGTGTTCATATGCTGGTTGAACACTGAATCTCACAGAGTTGCAGCCAACACCTATTCTCCAGTTCATCAGATTCACCCAGGACAACTAACAAAAGGATAGTGATGGACAATTCCCATTCCAAAAAACAGAGTGTATCTACAACTGCAAGCAAGACAGTTCTATGATGCAAATATTCTCGATGACCTGATTTTGTGGTAATCAGGGTAGGCTAAACATTCGCTATATTAGAAACCATGCACATGTCCGTAAACCTAGTTTCTCTCCCTAGGTCTGGTTTTTCGAATGCTGGTGATAAACTAAGCCTGATTTATTATATGACCATCCTGTAGGGGAAAAGACTGCAACTTTGGGTATCTTTTTTCAACCTTAAGAGATATAGCAGGGGGACAGATGTGGCTCAGGTAGTTGGGTGACTGTCTCCCATATAGAGGGATCTGGGTTCAATCACCAGGAACTCACAGTAAAAACTGAAAAAAGAAAAGTACAAAAGGTGTGTGAGCCACCAGACCCCATTCGCGGGTGCATTATCAGGCCCCGTGTGTGGGTGCACAACCAGGACCCACGAGTGGGTGAGCTGCCAGGCCACATGCATGGGTGTGCTGCAAGGCCCCATGAACAGGTGAGCCACCAGGCCCCCTGAGCAGATGCGCTGTCAGATCCCGGGTGCAAGTGCACTGTCAGGCCACATAAATCACTCAGCAAGATTATGACATAACAGGAGAGAGACACAAGGGAGAGCCAGGATGATATACACTGAAAAACCAGGAACTAATGTGGCACAGGAGTAGGATGCCTCTCTGCCACATTGGAGATTCTGAGGATTGAATCCCAGTGAAGATAGAAGAAAGATGGGAAGAGAGGGCAGGAAACAGACACAGAGATTTGCCCAGTGAATGTACACAGAAAGAGCAAAAACGGGGGCGGGGGGGTGGTAAAAATGAATAAAAGTAAATAAATGAATAAATGATTCCTTTAAAAATGTATAGGAATTTTTTATTTTAGTTAGTGGTAATACTTTGATAATGCTCTTTCATGATTTGTTAACAAATGTTTCAGAACAACGCAGGGTGTTTATGGAGGAGTGATGTGTGGGAGCCCTGTATGATGTTATGCATGTTTGTTTTGTAAGTTCACAATGTTTACTAAACACTTATAATTTACATATGTTCATGTATGAATGATATACTTCAATAAATTGTTTTAAAAAAAGACAGTTCAATGAAACTATTTTTTAATACAAGATCCTGTAGATGTTTCCCTATATTGTCTTCCAAGGCCTTTATGGTCTTGGCTTTTATATTTAGATCTTTTCTACATTGAGATTTAATTTTTGCATAAGTTGTGAGATGGTGTTCCTCTCTCATTTTTTAGATATGGATATCCAATTCTCCAAGCACCATTTGTTGAGGAGGCCATTCTTTCCCAGTCGAATGGGCTTGGGGACTTTGTCGAATATCAGTTGACGTATATGCAGATTTCTCATTATTGGCATACAGGAATACTCCTGATTTTTGCACATTGATCTTATAACCTGCCACTTTACTGAACTCATTTGTAAGCTCTAGAAGCTCTGTTGTAGATTTCTCAGTGCTTTCTATATATGCATGTCACCTGAAACTAGTGACATTTTTACTTCTTCCTTTCCAATTTGGATGACTTACATACCTTTTTCTTGCCTAAGTCCTCAAGCAAGTACTTCTAACACAATGTTAAATAAGAGCAGTGACAGTGGGTATCCTTGTCTTTTTCCAGATCTTAGAGGCAAAGTCTTTAGCATTTCACCATTGAATATGATGTTAGCTGTGGGTTTTTCATAAATACCCTTTCCATATATACTTTTATGATGTTGAAGAAGTTTCCCGCTATTCCTACCATTTGAAGTGTTTTTATCAGAAAAAGATGCTGTATTTTGTCAAATACATTTTCTACATCTATAGAGATGACAATGTAATTTTTTTCTTTTGTTTATGTGGTGTATTACATTGATTTTCTTATGTTGAAACATCCTTGCATACCAGGGATGAAGTCCACTTGGTCATGGTGAATAATTCACTTGATGTGCTGTTGAATATGATTAGCAATTAATTTGTTGAGGGTTTTAGCATCTAGGCTCATTAGAGTGACTGGGCTGTACTTTTCCTTTCTTGTGGAATCTTTCTGTGGCTTTGGTATTAGGGTGATTTTGGCCTCATAGAATGTGCTAGGCCATATTCCCTCACATCTATTTTTTGGAAGAGTTTAAACAAGATCAGTGTTAGTTCTTTCCAGAATGTTTGGTAGAATTCACCTATGAAGTCATCTGGTCCTGGGCTTTTCTTAGTTGGGAAGTTTTTGATGACTAATTTAATCACATTAGTTGTGATTGCTCTGTTGAGTTCATTAATTTCTCCTTTCATCAGTTTAGGCAGCTTGTGTTTTTCTAGGAATTTGTCCATTTCCTCTAAGTTATCCATCTTGTTGGCTAAAAGTTACCTCCTGAAAGCCCCCTTGTTGCTTAACTGTGGCCTTTTTTTAAGGCCAAACTCAGCCTTTATGGCTAAGAGATTTCAAAGTGTGTCAAAATGTCATTCCCAGAGGTTATGGTTATGCACTTCTCACGAAGATCCCATTGACTACCACTGTAAATTTTGCCTCATATAGTGGGGCTCCTGAGGGGTCTAGACAAACCCAGACACTATAAGCAGGGCAGACAGCTCAGGAGTTTGGCACCCTGCTTGTTAACAGGCCCTACTTTAAAATTTTCTCTCCCCAGTTTGACAGAGTTGGGCTCATTTGTAGTTTACCTACACATAACTTCTATTTGAACGTGTACTTAGCACGATACTTGATAGGTGTATGTCCAAGAGACTTAAATCTTTGGGCTGTTCCTGTGCCAGTTGGACCATGAATCTCAACCATGTTGCAACATCTATTCGCCAGTTCATTAAACTCACCCAGGACAAATAAGAAGGAGATGATGATTCACAACATGCATCCCAAGAAACAGAGAGAGTCTGCAACTACAAGCAAGTTAGACCCTTCCATCAGCCCCATGGGATCTAACCCCCTCTCAATTAGAGGCAGAGTGGGCATCACCATCCCAGCATCCTCAGGATTCAGGAATGAACAATTGACTAGAGTAGACTTACAGCTATTGTGTTGTAAACTTATTATTATTCTAGCAGGGGAAAGATTTTTATCATTGATGTAAAGGCAGTGGTCACCAGGGGTTCTGAGACAGGGAGAGGGAAAAACAGGTGTAATATGGGGGCATTTTGGGGATATTGGAATAGTCCTGAATGATGTTGCAATGATGGATACAGACCATTATATAATTTGTCATAACTTACAAAATAGTGCCAGACAGAGTGTAAAGTGTAATGTAAGCTATAATCCATGTTTAGTGACAATGTATGTTCATCAATTGTAAGAAATGTACCACACAAATGAAAGATGTTGTTAATGTTGGAAAGTGTGTGAGATGTAGGGAGTGGAAAATATTGGAATCCCCTACATTTTTTGTAATATTTATGTATCTAAAATATTTTTTTAAATAAAAAAAATTTAAAAATCGATTGAGGAATGAACAAACATAAGGGAGGAATGCAACTATGGACTAAAGTAGACATTATTATTCTAGGAATGGAAGAACTTGTAACATTGATATTAAGGCAATCATCACCAGAGTTTCTTAGTGGGGGGAGAGGGATGAATAGGTGTAACATGGGATACTTTGTAATTGTTATGTATGACATTGCTATGATGGATACAGGCCATTACACATTTTGTCAAAATCTATAAAATTGGGCAGTGCAAAATGTAAACAATAATGTAAACTATAGACAATTCTGAGTAGCAATTCTTCAATATGTGTTCACCAATTGTAACAAATATACCACACTAATGAACGATGTTGTTAATGGGAAAAGTGTGGGAGGGGGATGGATGAGGTTTATGGGAATCTCCTACATTTTCAATGTAACATTTATGTATCTTAAGGCTTCTTTAAAATAAAAAAATGTAAAAAATAGAGTAAGTGTCTATTGCAGTAAGAACAAAATGTTGCCGTTTCCAAGATAGAAGTGGTCCAATATAATCCATCTGCAACCAGTTAGTGGGCTGATCACCTGGGGGAATGCTTCCATATTGGGGACTGAGTGTTGATTTCTGCTACTGGTAGATTGGGCTCTCAGCAGTGTCTGTAGCCAGGTCATTCTTCGTGAGAGGAATTCCATGTTGCTGAGCCCATGCATAACATCCATCTCTACCACCATGGCCACTTTGTTCATGAAGTTATTGTGTATTTTCAGGAGTGGCTGGAGAAAGAGGAAGACTGGTATCCACAGAAGAGACCATTTTATCCAGTTGATTATTAAAATCACCCTCTACTGAAGTCCCCCTAAATAAGCATTCACATCTTTTTATAAATCTCAAAGAACAAAATCTTTTGTTTTTTTTCCATTCACTCAGATGTATTCACATACCTCTCTGCTGACCTCTTTGCCATCAATTTTCTTATCATGTTCATCCCAAATTCTGAGCCACCCAGTGAAACTATCCACCACACCCCATGAATTGGTATAGAAATGTACCTTGGGCATTTCTTCAAAGCAAAATGAACAACCAGCTACAACACTCTAATATTTGTCCAGTGTCTTTCAAGGATATCATGGAAAGGGGCTGTAGCTGCTTCTATCCACTGTAGGGGGGTGGCTATATATGATGGAGTACCATCTATAAATTAAGACTGAGTATCATCTTACTCAGCCAACTGATTGGAAAGAACTCCCCAAGAGGCCATAGCTGTGGATAGGAAGAGAGAACAAAAAGTGACAGGAGTGGGTCCATGGACATTTGGGTCATTTCCACCTGTTACTTACTTGTGCTTTCAGGGCATCCTTGAATCTGATTTTTTATATGCCACTTCCTTTGGATGATTCAATTCTGATATACACACACAACTTTATGACATGGTATTCAGACAACATCCAGGTCACAGTGGATAACTCAGGTCTCGTGATAACTTGATGGCCCATGGGTTAGTGTTCTGTCTCTTCTAAGCAGCAAGGCAAAGTCTATTTCTCAAAATCAGAGTAGTTATCAGAAAAAGGTGGCATGGCTTTGCTCCAAAATCCTAACGGTCTCTACTGTCATTTCCTATGAGGAGCTGTCAAAGTCTCTAGAGAACATTTCTATTTTTCCACTGACACTGCCAGCCCCATTGGATCTGCTGGATATGTGGACCTGATGTCAGAGCAGCTTGTGTGGAAGCCTGGACCTGTTGTTCCAGTCCCCATTCAAAAGCAACAACTTTTAAGTGATTTGGTAAAAAGCCTGGTGTAGCACACCCAAATAAAGAATATGTTGCCTCCATAACCCAAAAATGCCAATTAGACTCTGTGCACCTTGTTGTTTGTAGGTGAGGCTAGATGTGATAGCTCATCCTTAACTTTAGAAGAGATATCTCAACATGTGACACACCACTGAATGCCTACAATTTCACAGACATGGAAGCCCCTTGAATTTTCTTGGATTTATCTCCCACCTTTGACACACAAATACCTTACCAATAATTCTAGAGTAGTTGTTATGACTTATTCACTAAATCCAATGAGCATAATGTCATTAGTACAATGGGCCAGTGTGGTGTCTTGTGGAAGGCAAAGATGATCAAGGTCCCTGCTGACTAGTCTATGACACAGGGCTGGAGAATTGATATAACCCTGAAGGACGCTGAAGGAGTAATGCTGGTCTTGATAACTGAATACAAACTGTTTCTGGTGGCCTTTAATAATAGATAACAAGAAAAAAATACATTTGCCCTATGAATAGCTGCCTACCAGGTACCAGAGGATGGATTGATTTGCTCTACCATGATATCAAGACTGGAGCAGTAACTGCAGTTAGTCACCACCTGGTTAAGTTTATAACACTCCAATGGAAACACTGCCACATAAACTCTCTCAAGTTTGGGAATAGAGAGACCTTGGCTGCCTGTTTATCTGATTCACTTTTGACTTTTGGCATCTCAGTCTAGTTATAGGTCTGGAAGAAAAGGAAGGTTGTGGGGGTGGCACATGAGAGGAATTAGCAAGTGAAATGCTTCAAGGCATGTCACTGCAATTTCACCTGGTGAAACAGGGATAATGTCTTTGGAGAGAGTTGTAAGGGTTGTTTATTCATGACAAGCAACTGCAGTTTATCAGGAAAAGCAGGGTTAATCTTTTCAGATAGTGGTGCGAGAGTTGATTCCTCAGATCAGCAGACAGTTCCTTATCTGGCAAAGAAGACTCAGCAGAATATAGGCATTCAATTTTACCATCATCATCATTATCAATTCATATGTCTGTATTCCAGTTTTCAAGACATCATTCCTACCCAGTCAATGCCCTTTACCAGCAGACACTCTACAAGTTTGGAATTCAACTTGCATTATAATTTAACTACTGGTATAATGAGATTCTATATCTGGTTGTCAGCACTCTCAAGTCTTCAGCTACAAGATCTAAAAATTTCTTGCAGGGCACACATAGAAATTTTTATGTCCTTTAAGAGGCACTTAAGCTGGAAACTTGAAGCCCTAAGCTTAACCTTTTCTTTAGATCTTTATCCAGCATATATAAGAATAACCAGCCTACATCATTAAATTTTTAATTTTGCAAAATTCTGCAAAGGTATCAAAAACACTGTCACCCAGAGACTTGCCTCTTATAAACATTTGAGTAACAATAAACAATGGTGATATTTTTCATATCTCTATTATCAATTCATGCCTGGGTTATCAGTGCCCTCTTGATCATTGCAAATAGTGTCGTTAGTGCCTTATAATCTAATCAGATTAGAGAACCAATTCAAAAATCCCCATTCTGGTACCAAAATTTGCATTAATCAGGGTTTGTCAGAGAAAGAAAAATGACAGTATATTTTATATGTATGTGTGTATCTGTGCACATATATATGCATATATGTGCATATATGTAACTATTAAGAGATATACTGTAGGAATTGCCTTATACAACTATGGAGAGTGACATGTCCAAATTCCATAAGGCAAGCTGGAAGTTGGAAACTACAAGAAATATGATGTTGAAATCCTACAGAAAAGCAAACTGGCTTGAGTAGAGATAGAAATTCTTCTTTCTGACTACTGAAATCCTCAGTTCTCCCTGTAAGTCCTCTAAGTGATTGGATAAAGTGATACTTCTCATTATGGAAGGCAATCTCCATCTATTGATTGTAGATAAAATCACCCATAAATGCAATCAACTGACTAATGACTTTAAACCATGTACAATGCTCCAAAATGTGTTCATCAATTGCAACGAAAGTACCACACTAATGAACGAAGTTGTTAAAGTGGGGAAAAGTGGGAGGTGTGTGGAGTGGGGCATATGGGAATCCCTTATATTTTTTATGTAACATTTTATGTAATCTAAGTATCTTTTAGAAAAAATAAAAACTTTATTAAAAAAAAGAAACATCTACAAGATACCCTCATAGTAACAATCAGGCCTGTACTTGTTTGACCAAACAACTGGACACCATAACTTAGCCAGGTGGACATGTGACATTAACCATCACAGGTCTCATCCTCACTACATTCAACAGACTGATTTTAGTACTTACCATGCCACGATTTGTGCTAAGTATTTCCTTTCCCTTAATATGTACTGTTCTAATGACTTGCTATCTCTGTATGCAACTGTATGTTGCATTCATTCTCTAACCACCTCAGTGTATTTTATGGAATTCTTGTCCCCTGCCTATTATATCACCATGACTACAGAGCTCTGCCTTATCTAGACATCATTCTTTATTGCTTGGCTTCCTTCCATTAGTATATATAAGTTGTGGAGCCACACTTCTTTCTCATCCCAACATACTCTCTTGATTTCTGGACCCACAAGTGGTTTTCTTTTCCACCTACTACTGGACACAAAGTGAGAAAAAGAAAGAACAGTCTTTATTAAAGACTTATTGGGTTCTCCTATTTCTCTCTTCACAAGAGTCACAGTGGTGTGCTCAATTTCCAAATACACAAAGGGAAGGCACCCTTCTGCAGTCTCTGTCTGAGCTCTCTCCTGTGGATGTAAGGCATTTCCAACAATATTAGCATGGCCCACCATTTTGTATCTCACAATTCTTTGCTCAAAGGACACCCTGACCATATATAAAAAATATAGTGCCCACACTCCAAGAGAACATCACTATACAATATTTCCTGACACACTGTACCTGTTAAAAGTCCATTTCCTCTTAGTTTTATTATTTCTGTTTATACCCTTTAAGCATTGAGAAGTCAGAGAGAATTTTGTTTGTTGTGCACTTTAGTGCTTATTCAGTGTGTAAAATAATGCTTAGCACAGAGTATGTGTTAAGTAAATATTTGATAAATGGATGAATAAATGAATGAGGGAATGAGCTGGGGAATAAAGGAAGAGACAGTCAAACAAATTTCTAGGAAAAGATCATTCCAGGGAGAGGTAAAGTTATGTGAAAACCCTTGATTTGAATTCCATCCTGGAAGTAGAGAGTAGAAGGGAGAAGAAAAGTGACATGAGAGGCACTGGGAGATGGAGGCAAGACTCAGCTCATGCATGATCTGTAGGTTAAGATAAGAAAATGGCAAGTGACCTGAAAAGACACTTCTCCAAGGAAGAAATACAAATGGCTAAAAAGCACATGAAAAAAATGCTTGATATCATTAGCTATTAGAGAAATGCAAATCAAAACTACAATGAGATACCATCTTACACCCATTGGAATGGCAGCTATTAAGAAAAAACAGCAGACTGTAAGTGTTGGAGAGGATGTGGAGGAATGGGAACCCTCATCCAATGCTGGTGGGATTGTGGAATGGTCCAGCCACTGTGGAGGAGAGTTTGGCGGTTCCTCGAAAAGCTAACTATAGATCTTCTGTATGACCCAACGAATCCACTGCTGGGTATATACCCAGAAGAATTGAAAGCAAAGACACAAACATATATATGCACACGAATGTTTACAGCGGCATTGTTCACTATTGCCAAAAGTTGGAATCAAGCCAGGTACCCATCAACAGATGAATGGATAAACAAAATGTGTTACATACATACAATGGAATATTACTCAGCTATTAGAAGGAATAAAGTGCTAACCCATGGGATAACATGGATGAATCTTTAAGACCTTATGTTGAGTGAAGCAAGCCAGGCATTGAAGGATGAACAGTACATGACCTCACTGATATGAATTAAGGAAATTGAGCAGTCTCCAAAAACCATTGTCTGAAAGATAGGTTTACAAGAAAGCGAAGAGAAGATAAAGGTGTGAGCCATCACCCATATGGACATAATCTATGGTAAAGTGATAGAGTGTAGTTGCATATTGAAGGGATAGGACAGGTGGGTAGTGATATTACTGGGTTTGGTGTTGCAGGGTTGACAGGTGGGTAGATTGGGAAGGATGGGTTAGAATACCCAGGATACTGGGGGGAGAGACGGGAGAGGGACCAGGTGAACACTTAGGATTTGTGGGTATGAGGTTGAAAGTGCAAAGGTGGGAATGCTCTTATAGCAATATGACAAGGAAGTGTCTCTGGTTTAGGGTGTTGGTTGGGGGGGCATTCAGGACAGGGCGCATTTGGAGCAGACTTCTAGGGAGTGTGTGAGTGTTCATCTTGTCAAAATGTGTTTCATCAGTGGGTGGAGACCCACACAATGAGCAAGAAGGAGTCGTACTCCCATATTTGGGAGAACCAATTCGTCCAGAAGCAGACTGGTGGGTGTCTCTTATGAGCAAGGGTGGTTCTTAATAAGCGAGGACAAACCAGAGTGTCAATCTCTCTTGTTGCATGTAACAATGAATCTTGTCACCCAATGAGTCAAGTCAGGGGGTAGTAATGGGCCCCAGGGGAATGGGGAGGGAGGAACAGAATAGATCAAACAGGGGGTATTTAGTGGTCAGTGGAAAAGTTTTTCATTACCTTACAATGATGGACACAGGACATGCTAAATGTCATCAAAATGTAAAAAATTATATGGTCTAAAATGTAAAGCATACTGTAAACCATTGACAAGGTTTAGTAGCTTTGTTTCACTATCTGTATAACAGTTATAACAATGATACCATTCACATACAAAAGGGTTTTAATATGGGGTGGGGAAAGGGGGAGGAGTTTGGGTATATGAGAGTCTCTTGTATTCTGTGTTTGACTTTGCTGTGACCTAAAACTTCTTTGAAAATTAAGTGAAAAATAGCGAGTCACTGTGGAGTGAGAGGGGGAAAGTACCACGGTACAAAGTGGACACCCGATATTGCAGTGATAAAAGGCAAAATGTCAAATAAAATTTTTTAAATTTCTTTTTCCCATTTTTTGAATATCCAAATCCTTTAATTTTATTTTAATTTTATAGATTTTTTTTTAACTTTTCATGTATTTTATCTCTTACATTTAATCTTATAATTATTATTTCATTTTCCTATTAAATGTATTTGGCTATTACATTGGCTTCATCTTTAAAGAGGCTTTGGATCACAAAAGAGTTACAACTGGGGTGGGATAGGATCATTAGTGGGGGGTGTCAGAGATGGGGGTTCATAGGAGGAAGTTCACCTGAACATACATAAAAGATATATAAAATTGTTCAAGTGCTCACAGGGCATGGTCACAGTGGGTGGAGAATCACTCAATAAATGAGAGAATACTGAATTCCAAGCCTCAAGAGCTCTGCTACATTCTCCAAGGGAGCAGCAGCAGTCCTCCAAGTGCAGGGGTAGTGTCTGGCTAAGGAAGATGATCCACTGATGGGCTCTTGTTATTGATGACTAGCCTTACGAGTCTTTGCTCTTAAAACTGAAACTTAGCCTATTCTTATGGGGTGACTAAGGGTTGCCTCTTTTTGCTCAAATGTGGCTTCTCTCTAAGCCAAACTCAGCATATGAACGCATTACTTCTTTCCAGCAGGGGACATGACTCCCGGGGATGAGCCTCTCTGGCAATGAGGGATTACTACCTAGTGTCAGCTGGCAGTATGATGGAAAAAGGCCTTGAATAAAAGGGGGGAAAGGTAAAGAAAATGAGTTCATATGGCTAAGAGACTTCAAAGTGAGTCGGGAGGTCATCCCAGAGGTAATGCTTATGCACACCTCAGTAGGACCTCATAGGCTTCCAATGGGGATATAACCCCAAATAGAGGGGCTCCTGAGGGCTCTGGAGACACCCAGGTCCTATATCAGGGCGGATAGCTCCAGAGTTTGGAATCTTATCAGTGGGCCCTACTTTGGAATCTGTACTCTTGAGAGTGACAGAGTTGGATTCAAATATGTCCTCCCTCCACAAGGTCCACCAATCCCCTCTATTCAAACCTATATGTGGTGCTGGAGTTTGAAGGTATACTTTCAGAGACTAGAGTCTTTGGCCTGCCCATGTGCCAGCTGGGCCCAGAATCTCAGTGCAGCTGCAACTCCTACTCTACACTCAATGAACTTATCCAGGACATGTGGTGGGTTGATGATGATGGACAATGGCCATCACAGGGAATGGAGAGAGTCTGCTGCTGCAGGCAGGATAATACCCTCCATCTTATCCATGGGATATAAGTCCCCTCTCACTTAGAGGTGGAGTGGACATCACCATCCCAGACTCTTCAAGATTGGGGAGAGAGCTATGGACTAGAGTGGACTCACTGGTATACTGTTATAGACATATTGTGATTTAAGTAATGGAAGAAATTACAACATTAATGTGGAGCAAGTGGCCACTGGACACTTTGGGGGCAGGGAGAGGGAAAAGCAGTTGTAATACAGTGGATTTTTTGGGATTTGGGAATTATCCTGAGTGACATTGCAACGACAGATACAGGCCATTTTAAATCAGCACATAACATGCAGAACTGTGTGGGAGAGAGTTGGGTCTACAATGTGAGTTATGGTCCATGCTTAGTGGCAAAGCCCCAGGATTCGTATATCCATTGCAGGTGATGTGTCACACTAGTGAAAGATGTTTATGTGGGAGGTGTGGGAGGTGTGGAAAGTGGGGCATATGGGAATCCCTACAATTTTTGTGTAACATTTATGTAATCTAAGTATCTTTTTAAAAAATAAAAAAATATATTAAAAAAATATATAAGATTGATTGGTTTTGTGGGGGGGCCAGGATGTGAGTATTTCTACAAACAGCATCTAGATAATCATAAAAATAAGTGTAGATGATACTGCTTCCCTGCCCACCTCCCTTCAAACAGGTCAATACTTCCCTATTGTTTCCTTAAGGGCAGGAATACCTGGTGGTATTCACTGTTGTAACTTCCACATGCCCAGCATATGTTGGAATGAAGTAAGTGTTTAAATGCATCCCATGGGATGCCTTTTGATGTGGAAAAGGTCATAGACCCACAAGAGGAAGCACAGTACACTGGTTAGGGCCAGGGATTCCAGAATCTGCCTGCCTGAGTTTGAAACTCTACTAGAACCATAAGGAAGCATAATCTTGTGCAAACTTCTAAAACACATTGAATTTGTTACAAAAGCTGTAGAAGAAGACTGATAATAAATGGTCTGTGAGAATTAAAGTTTTCCTGCATATGGTGTTTGGTGTATGGCAAGCACACAACTGTCTTATTGTTATAACTGGTTAAGTAAATGAAGAAAGTCCTAACCATAGAGCTATATAAAATGTTTATTTGAAATAATTTTGTATGCAAAAGTTGGCTTGAACAGTGAGAACATAAGAAACATCTATAAATCAACACAATTCTATTGCAAAGAAATGTGTTTCCAGATAGCCCATTGCGTGCTGTAATATTGAAAATGATTTAGAGGCTGTTCTCATAGAAAAATGGAGTGTAATTCAGAGCACATTCCTGAAATTTCAGTGGAAGAAGAATCCCAGTTGTAAATTTGTGTTGGAGGAGATTCTGAATGCTTTAAGTTTGTCCCAAGCTTAGAGTTCCTGACATTAGGCAACAGGCTGGTCCCAATACACAAGTTCTGAAGGCAGATGCCCTGTTGATGAATTGCCCACTAGCTCTAGAGAACCCTGTGCATCCGGCAGATGAATCACAGCAACGCTACAGGGTGGTTTTCTTATCTGTAAACTGAGAGTGAACTTAGTTTCACCCACAGAGGATCAAATGAGGCAGTGAAAGAAAAGTGTTTAGCATATACTGAATGCTCAGCAACCAATAAGAAAGTGCTTTCCATTATTTCATAATTATCATCAAGCCCATGATACTGTAAACATTTACTTGATGCAAATGTGCTCAAGGGTTATAAACGCAGATTTATTTTCACATTTCTTAACTTTAATCTACAAAGAGACATTGATGCAAGGGGCTGGAATAGAGATTAAAGCTATGAGAAAAGGGAGAAATGTGAATTTAATCTCAAACATGAGAAATTGAGTATATGAGATAGAAAAATTAGTCTGAAATCCCCTCAAGCCCAACTCAGGAAGTTAGACATCACCTGGAGACACTGGTTGTTTGTTAAAGTGGCACCGAAAGTGAAGAGGGAAGCAATAAAAGACAGAGGAATTACTTGAATCACTTCATGCAGTAGTATGAAACTTTCCCTGCTCCCAGCAATTTCTTTAGAGCCCCTGTGACATCTTTATTCCTGAAGCTGTAGATGATAGAATTCAACACAGGTGTAAGGATGGTGTAGAAGAAAGACACCATCATGTCTTTTTCAAGGGCATGGTAGAAGCTGGGGAGCATGTAATTGTAGATGGTGGCTCCACAGAAGAGGATGACAACTAATGTGGGAGGAACAGGTGACAAAGGCTTTCTTCCAACCATCTGTTGATTTCATCCTGTGGATGGTAAGGATGATGAAGTAGTAGGAGCCTGAAATGATTATCACAGGGATAAGGAGCATGATGACACAACAAAAATACATAAGAATCTCATATAGTGAGGTATTCAAGCAAGGGAGCTTCAGCATGGCAGGGACCTCACAGAAGAAGTGACATATCTCTCTGGATCGGCAGAAGGGGAAGGACATGGTGGTGGGAGTGAGCATGACACCATCTACAGAGCCAACACACCAGCAGCCAGATGCCAGGAGGAGACAGACCCTGTAGTTCATGAGGACAGAGTAGTGGAGAAGATGACAGATGGCCACACACCGGTCATAGGCCATGGCCCCCAAAAGGCAGCACTCTGCACCTCCCAACAGTAGATAGAAGAACATCTGGGTCCCACACCCAAGGACAGAGATGGTCCTTACTTTGGCCAGCTGGTTCACCAGCATTTTGGGCACAGTGACAGAAATATACATCAGGTCCATGAGGGAAAGCTGGTTGATAAAGAAGTACATGGGAGTATGCAGACAGGGGTCAGTGTGGATCAGAAGGATTAAGATGGTATTCCCAGTCACAGCCATCAAAAATAAACTGAAGATGAGTGAGCAGAGCAGGCCAGGGTGTGAGCTTTGGCTGAAGATCCCCAACAGGAAAAAGTTACCACCCAGTGTTTGATTGGTCAGCCACATATTTGGATGATTGTTTGAAATGACTTTATCTGGATGACAAAAGGAAGCTGTATTTAATTTATAAACATTTGTTCTCATATGCATACACCACATGAGAAAATTTTCCTCAATTTCATATATATAATACACATATTTATGTATATGTATATATATATACACACATTATAAATATATATCATTCATAAGTAGTTAATATGGCAATTTTTACTTGCAATTGGAAGGGATGCTAGCTATCAGTTTATTTCTAGCATCAGGAATGAATTTGCCCTGAAAAGAGGTAATATATTAGAACATGAATGTGATTCCTCACCTAGAATGGGAATGCTGTATTTATATTCTCAGTGAAAGTTGTCATTGTCATATAACAGAATTTAAAATATTTCCTGCAGAGGATTACAATGATGTCAAACTCACATATAATCATTAACAGTTTTTTCTTAATTTTACTTGCATAGTTCATACCTGTAATAATATGTGTTGTTAGTACCATATAGTGCATGTGCACAGATTGCCTGAATTCTTCTCTGATGAGATTTTGCAAAACTAATCAACAGTATGGTTATTGCCATATCTTTGACCTTCAAAGGGCATTTTAGCAGATGAGGATAATACTACTTATACTTCTTCAACATTCAATACCTTAAATATATGAATACATGAAGCATTAGTTTTCTAAATATTTAAACACTGCTTATACAAGGAATAATTCTAAACAATTTTAAATGAGATTGACAAATATTTATACACTAGTCAAAATTTTAGTCAAATTCCTTTAACTATGTCATAAAGACTTTAGTCTAATTTGATAATTTTTCCCAAATGATGTAAATATGTTTAAACACAAATGATTAGGAAAATTATTTTCACACTTCTACTTAAATTATTTCAAATATTTTGGGAGTTTTATTGATATTTTCATGATCTCCATAAAGATTTTATAATCTGTTAGGGTTTTAGCAGTCTTTCAAAGAAAATTATAACTCTCTCAGACCAATGAAGCTTTCAGATATCAGCATTATTTTCTAGTCCATGCTAGTTGCTAGATTAATTAATCCACAACATTTCTCAGGCTTTAGATTCTTTATATCCAAATTAAGATACAATTTTAATGAGATTTTGCAAGCCCAAATCTTTTATTGGAACTTCCATGTTTTGCTCATCAAATTGTGATCAGATGAAATTTTCCCTATATTTACATTTAATTTATTATAACATATTGTCACATCATTATATATGGGAAGGTTGCCCTGAGGTTTTTTTCTCCATGTAGATAATGTGTGGAGTCTCTAAATTTTAATTTCTTCTAATTTAGCCAATCTGTCATTTTGTAACAAGCTATTGGACTCTTTTCTACTGGATTATTTTGTGTTATCAGTGGGATCTCATGATTTCCTTTTCTTAATACTATTCCTGTCTCTCTCTCTCTCTCTCTCTCTCTCTCTCTCTCTCTCTCTCTATTTCATTTTTATTTTATTTTTTTGGGAATTCAATCACTTACTTATGGATATCTGTTATCTCTTCTTCCCTAGTTGCATAGATTAAGGCAGATCTATCGTTCCTAAAAAGAACAGAGTTAATGTAGACAAAATCCCTAGATAAGTTAACTGTACTCAACATTTGAATGTCAATTTAAAAATCAAATGTACTTTAGGTTCATCCATCTTTTCCTTTGCAACTTCTCCTTGCTACACTTTTCTTTAACTCACATAACTTTGAGTATTACTATTAACTCATAAATTTAAAGACAGAAATCATTGCAATTAGCCATTATTATTTCCCGTTTGATATTTCAAAATGTCTCAGCCTAGCCAATAGTAGTTTCTGTGGTGTTTCCTTTTTCCTTTAAGTATTACCTTAAATATTTTTGAAAATGTCCTTGCTTTCTGGCAACAACTATATGTTATTGGTGAGTGGTGGTTTATCCCTGCTCCACAATATGAAATCAGCTACTAGCTAAGGATCAGGTTTCTTTTATGGGACACTAACATCTGAGATACAAATGTATGCACTCTCCAGGGATATCAGATGCTGTCAAATATCCAGCCAAACCAGATTGGCACTTGGTACAATAGTGCTACCGCAGTCACCTTGGTAATGAAGCTAGAAGTTTTTTTCTTGTATTTTATGGTCATGAATACATTTTAAAATGCCCAATTAATTTTTAAAAAATTATTCAGATGAAATAGCATTTTTCTACAACAAGACCATGCAAATATAATTGTATCCACTTGTGCTGTATAATATCTACAGCTCATTGATTAGCATTTTTCTTGAATTTATTAACAAGGAAAATGGATCAAGGCAGCAGGTTGAATATCCTTACATTCTTTGTTTTCACCTCAAAATTCAAATGAAATCATGGAAAAAATATAAAATGAATAGAAGGTTTTAGGAACAGACAAGCCATCTTTAAGAAGATAGCAAGGAGATCAAATTTAATTCATGAAGGAAAGGAATTTCAGGCCAAGGTTGATGAGGTTACTATAGAGGTAGAGCAGTTATTCCTGAGATATCCCTACATTAACCCTGAATTCAGAGGCATCAATAATAATTCAGAAGAGATCTGGAGAAAAATTACCATGGCCATTCAAGAAAGACTTACTTATAGATAATTGGGTCACTCTGTGGGTTTTTTTGCCCCAGTGCCCAGAGAACAACATTCTCAACCAAAACGGAAGAGCTTGTGTGGGGAGGGCTCTTGGCATGCATGATAAACCTGGAAGTAAAATCTGAGAGATGCTGCTTCATAGGAAAGAAGGGAATGTAAAGGGCAGCAGATGAAAAACTGTATCTGCCAAAGCACAGAGTTACATTCTCCAGAGAGCAGTATGAAATGGTCATCTCCATGGTGGAAGCTGGAACTGGAGAGGCAGGGCAGGGCAGTGTCCCAGGAAACACACTCCAAGACAATATGACATCTGGTCACAGTATTAAGCACACACAGTATACCAAAATACATGCCCAAAGCAGAATGCACCCTCATCAATAGAGAAATGGGGACTCTCAACTCAGCAGGAAAGACACATGAGTAGACAGTATGCTGAATGCAATGGTTTATTTGCTGATGGGGGAGGATAAGGAAGAAATACCATTTTATTTTTGGTTTTATCTTCTCTTTAACATAATTATAAATGACTACTAGTGGGTGAGTATACCATATATGCATAACAAAATTCTAAAGAACATGAGAAAGGAAAACATCTAAAGAGCAAGAGTTATTATTTTGTTATATGCATCCCATTTGCTGACTACCTCCTTTTAGTTTTGCACTTTCCTCTCTCCAGTGCTCCAATTGCAGCTCTCCTTCCTCTAAACTAAGTCTTCCAACCCACTGATCTTACAAATTTGTCTCTCTCTCTCTCTCTCCTTGAGGTTCTCACTTTCCACCTTAGCCAATTTAAATGCCATATGCAGCAATTATAATGCATCCCTTACATAGACTCCCTTTCCCCTTGCTTATTACCTCAGCCAAACCACAGGCGTAGATAAAACCATCTCTCTGCCTGCTCTGCTCCTGTATCTACAGTGGACAGAGGCTGGAGAAAGCCAAAAGTCAGCCTTACAGGTGCTACTTCAGATTTGTAACTCCTAATATCAAGTGGTCCCAATTGCTGCCAGGCAATTTTACTATGGTCCTAATCCATTCCCATGCTCACCATCCTAGATGAAAATTTCACTTTTTCAACTCTTTCATGAAAGCCTACAACTCCCCCCTATTGTCATGCTCAAGTTTAATAACCTTGTTTCCTATTTTCCTGGTAAGATTGAAGGAATCAGGAGAAAATTTCCACAATCCCTTCTGTTACCTTACTTGAACTGTCCATGCTTCTATCAAAGAGTTGACCCTTTCTGGGCCATTTCAATTGCTCAAGAAGTTGGACAAATCAATTCTCCACTCTTGAAACTTTACAAATAAATGTTACACCTCTGGCCACAATAAAAGGCAGATCAACTTAACTGCAATGATTAATTGATAAATAAGTAGACAAAAATTTATGAGACTAACTTTCTTAGAGCAGAAATTAATTTTCTGAGTATAAAGACAGAATAAAGAATTCCCAATACTTTTCAATAATACCTTTAGTAAATTTTAAAAGATAATGAAGCAACATCTAGACATTCTGAAAGAAAACTTGGTGACCCAAGAATGCTGCATCTATCCAAAAAGGAAGGCAGTACAGAGGCCCTCTCAGATATCTAACTACTTAGAAAGTAGAGACCACAGATAAACTGCCTCAAAAATTCAAATGAGAAAGAAAACAAAATGGCAAATTCATCATGTAGTAAGAGTAATGTTTAAGGTAGAAACAAAGAAAACACATATGTGCACAATAGAATGAAAGCCATCTACTCATATCCCAGTATGTCTCAAAGGGAAATCAAGAAGTAAATTTTGGAAAAGTGGTGATGGAAATTAAACCCTGGGAATTTCCACAAATAATGGGAGAATAGGAGGCATGTGATTCTATAGTGAATGAATGAAATGTATTTTATGCAGGGCGCAAAAGTGAAACCAATTTGGGGACAGAGGTGGTGATAAGGTTCATGACTGTGAGTGCTGGATACATTGGGGTTGGACCTGAGCCAACCCCAGATCAAAAAACTGACAGTTCATTTCTAAGTATTGTGATTATGTAAACAGAGTAGGGTAAAAATGGGTTTTCATGTGACTATAATGAAGAATTACCCTGGAGAATGAAATCAATAGTGGATGTTGCATTTCTTGGCGCGTAGTTTAATCTACAGTGTTGACTCGGTGGATTGGATAGAAAGACAAACAAAAATTCAGTCTCCATGACACACCTCCCTGCAGACATTGAATCAAAGAAACTCAGTCATAAAAATGCCTAGCAGAAACTTTCTGTAACAAAATTAACGGTGTACTTTCATAGGAAACAGATAGCATAGGCATGGATTGGACTTATGCACAACAAACAAGCAAACAAAAAACAATTATTAGGTCAATAGAAAGCAATAAATTTTTATGGTGATCATCCAGGAACAAATGGCCAAAGGACTTGACATGAGTTTCACATTAGAAATGTCTACACTATATAGAGGCAAGAATCCCCTTTTCCAGTGGGCATTTAACCTCCAAAATGGTGAGCTATGCTGAACTGAGGAAGCAGGATTATGTATCTTTTCCTCTGTTATGCTTGAGTTCTATCAACCATATCTCACTTATCCTCACTTTCCTCATTTAGGGTCCCTGAAATCAATTTTTAAAAAAGGAAAAGAAGGGAAGGACAAGGGAAGGGAAGGGAAGGCAAGGGAAGGGAAGGGAATGGAAGGGAAAAGATGGGAAAACATTGCCATATATAATATCCCTCTAATTTTCAGAGGAAAAAGTAACAATCTTTATCTTTAAATTGGAATTTCTTGAAAAAATATTATTGATGGAGCACAATGCCATCCTGAGGAAAATCCTGAAGGTCTGAAGTTAGTCATTACTTGTTTTTTGTTTCTTCTGTGTCTTCCAAAGTACTTTGTGTGTCAACTACAATCTCTGAATCTTTTTTCTTCCATATAAACAAGTGGAGATACAGAATTTTTACACAGCCTAATTAATAGAATTGCTGTCAGGTTCAGATACCATAACATGTGCAAACAAGAATATCTAATTTGTATCTTTGTGTCTAAATATTAACTTAAATATAATAACAATAAATATTAAGTTATTTTACGTGATACACACACATGCACACACACCCCAGAAAATAAATTTTGCTTTCTTAACAGAACAGAGTAAGGGATATATGATACTCCTTTCAAGAAGCAACTCTATTTCCAGTAAAGTCCTTCTCTTAGAGACTTCTCACTGAATTAAAGCCTTATCATTTTCATTTCTCTCCTAAGGTCTGCAAATACTGAAGCACCAGGTTTCTTTCTTTCATACAAGAACACAAAATTGCTCCACGTACCACTTACATAACCTGTTGGCTTTCCTGAAGAGCAGCAGATGCAGCTGAGTCCAGCACGTGTGTTTTGATGAGGACAAACTTAAAGGATGATGCTCCCCAAAGGCTTTGATGGCCTCCATTGCCACAGTCCTGGAGGAGCCTGTATTTAGTCCTTGATCAATTGCAGGATGTGATTTTGTAGGCATTTCTAATTATCTAAGTCCCATTACTCTCCAAAGGAAAAAAAAGTTTCTACTAAAAGCCTTCATGACTTCACCAAAAAGTTCCCCCAAACAGTTTGGCTCTTTGATGACAGAGAAATGTTAACCCATGAGGGTCAAAGAACTTCTTATGCACATGAAATTATTTCATCATCTTGTTGTGAGGAAAAGTAATAAAACTTAATCCAAAATTAGACAAGTGATAATAAGCTTCATAAATTATACTTCTTTATAAACGTTTCCTGATTCTATTAGTAACAAGTTATGATTGTTGTATATTTAGATATTAAATGCAAGTCTGTAAAGAAAAATTATCCATACTTCAGAATTCCAAAACTAATAGTTTTGGGATTTTCCCTTTTAGCCATTTTTATAACATTAACATAAATAGTATCAATTTTTAAAAGAGTTTTATAACTAGGTTTCACTCTGCTTTGACAATATTATTTTTTGACTACATCTTAATTCAATGTATGGTATTATTTAAATTTTGAATTTTCTGATTATTCTGCAATATTTAATAGATGTAGCACATTGCCTGGACAAACCACAAATTGTGTGACATTCCTGACACTTAAACCTTCAGAGTGTTTCTCAAGTTTTGCTAATATGAGTGATACTGCAGTGAGAGTCTCTCTCTGTTCTAATCTATTCTCTTTTTTTGGTTCAATTACAAATATGAAATCCCAGGCAATCTCTCTTAAAACATTGCCTTAAATTACTCAAAAAATGTCACCACTATTAAAAATGTTACAATATTTCTGGATCCTAAAGCAATTTATATTCATTGTAGAAAATTTGTAATCACACAAATTTAAATTGTGAAAGCATCCACAGAAATTGAAAAGACAATTGAATAGTCTAATCTCTCATACTGGCAGTGTATCAGGAATAATTGTTTTGCCACCATTATTAAAATGAGCCAACCTCAAATGTGTGCATGACAGCAGGGACAGGTATGTTCCAAGCACAGGACTTTTGTTAAGTAATTGATCCTCTCAGCTGCTCTACAGGGAAGGTATTAATAGTTCCTGCTTAAAAAATTATCAAAGATTTAATGACTGAACAGAACTCAAATTAATTCTCTTAAAGTTTTCAGGGCATGGAAATTTGAAATCAGTTTCACTGGGCTAAAGTCAATGCATTGTCAATCCTGGTTCCTTCTGGAGGTCATCATGGCATCTGTTTCCTTGTGTTTTCCAGCTCCTAATGGCTCCTGCATTCCTTGGCTTGTGGCCCCTTCCTCCATTTCCAAGGTGCATCACTCCAATATCTGCTTTTGTTGTTACATGGCCTTTTTTTTTTATAACTCTGACTTCTCCTGCCTTCCTAGTGTAAGGACTTGTGTGATAACGTTAGACCCCTGGATAATCCATGATAATTTTACACATCTCAAAAATCTTGCAAAGTCTCCTTGCCACATAATTAACATTAACAGGCTCTGGGGATTAGGGCATGGAAATCTTTAGGAGCTGTATTTTTAGCCCAACAACCTACCCAAAGTGCAGATGAAGAAACTGAGACCCAGAAAGCTTAAATGACTTCCTCAAAATCAGAGATGAGCAACTAGGCAGCTGGGCTCCAGAATGTGTCCTCAGAAGCACACTCTGGACCAACTGTCTATGGTTGCAATTGCTGGTAACAGCTTATGGATATTCCTTAATTATATTGCTGTAGCCATTTTTAGTGAACTTTTCTGTGAAGTAAACCTACATACAGAAAAAGAAAAAATCATCATTGTAATTCTCAAGTAATTTTGACAAACTGAACTTGTCTTTAATGCAGTAAAATTTATCATGTTTTCATTAATGGGTAGCAATTTTGTGTCTTTTTTAAGAAACATTTTCTTACACCATCATCATGAAGATATTCTCTTATATTTTCGTCTAAAAGCTTATTGTTTTATCTTTCTCTTTTTTATCTGCCATTCTTCTAGAATGGATTTTTTCTTTATGATGTAAAGCAGGGGTCAATATTAATTTTAACCATGAGGATATACAATAGCATCAGAATCATTTATTAAAAAGAGTCTCTTCTCTCCTTCAATTAAAACAGATGTTAATATGTGTCAATCTGTTTCTAGACATTGTTGTGTGTTCTTTTTATCTATTTGACAATTTTGCACTGATAACATATCATCTGAGTTTTAGAAAACATGGAGTGTTCTATCTAATGTGCTTCTCTTTCCCTTTTTATATTTCTGCTTTGTATGTTTTATTTTTTCAACTAGAATTTTAAAATAAAAATTAAATTTAGTATATAATTTATTAATTTGAGCCCTTAATGAAGTATGAGTTTGCAACAATTTTGTTCAATATTATAAAATCATTTTAATGGTATGACATATACTGTTTCTTCCCTTCTTCATACCCAAATTAAAGATAAGTTCTCCTCCAGGAGTGAAACACAGGAAAAGCATATAATGTTAATTGTACATCTTCCTTAGAACACAAAAGCATAAAAAGAGCAACATAAATCTAGATTTATCCATAAAAAAAGAATAAAAGATTGAATTTTTCAGTGTTCCAAACAAATTTAAAAGGTAAGTTAAAATTATGAAAAACAGTATGATATCTATGATTGGCATATAAGATGGCATGCTTAATATTTGAAATGTTTTTGCAAACATGAAAAATTTAAGCTCAAATTAGAAAACAAGCAGAGAACATAAAAAGGAATTATATCAAAGTTATAGCAGAAATAACACAAATCAAAAAATAAACAGGTATAAATTCTAATTAATTCAACAGTGAGATAATACTTTTTATAATGTAATCATAAATATATTTTAAAATTATTTTCTGAATGATGTAAAATTGCACATATACTATAAGTTATATGATTTCAGATTGCTATTGAAATTATAGAAATATATAACATACTGAATTCTGTAAGCTATGCATACACTTTGATCAAGAATTCTACTTTAAGAAGTGTATTTTAAGAAAACAATCAAGGGTATTAATAAAAATATATCTTCATGGTTATTCATCACAGTGTATCATTTAGTAAAGAATGAGAAATAATTTATATATCTGGCTCCAGAAGACATTAATGACTGAAAACATATTCATATTTTACATTAGTAAAAATGACAGAGAGAATAGCATTTCCTTTGTCTTTAGAATTTAATGTTAACATCAATATGGAATTTTCCTCAGCAGGTCTCTAGGTAGGAAGTCAAGACAAGGAGTCTTAATGACAGTAAAATCAAGTATCAAAAGATTGAGTTGTAGATTAAATAAAGATCATCATAGATAGTATGTTAACCTTCACATTGCAAATTAGATGGCTGCATATGTTTTCTACAACAAACATTCTAACAAATTCAGTTTCCAATAACAAATATATTTAATCAATAAATAAAATTTTCCATGACCAATAGATAAAGTTTTCAGTGTTCATAGTTGCCCCCCCAAAATGATTACATTGAATAGAAGATAAAAGTAAATTTCTGCGTTTAATGGGAAAAAATATCACTGGGGAACAATTTATGTTCAGCAAACAAATGAACAGTACATAAACACTGCCTCATGATCCCAAAATACAATGAACACACAGCAGTAATTCAAACTAGACATTCAAACCACTAGGCTGATAGACATGATTCCTTCCATTCTTTGATAATTGCTTTGAAAGTATTATAAACGTTAAGGACAAGCCAATGCTCTATATTTTTAAAGTATTTGTGTTCAGAATTTATATTACAATTTTATCTAAGGTTAAATCAAACTATTTGGGACTCATCATATTAAACTTTCATACAGGACATTTAATAAAACTAATGTGGAAACATATTGTATAGTAGAACAATAAGTTTCCCATTGTTGTATTTTGTGAAGACAGAGGCATAGATAGACACAGGATGAGAGAGGGAGACAGAGGGAGAGAGAGAGAGAGAGACTGAGAGAGAGAGAGATGAGAGACAGAGAGATGAGAGAGAGAATGGGAACAAACAACTGGAGGAATAAGCACCAAAAATTTCCTGGAAGATTTTTCTTGGTGGTGAACGAATAGGTGAAAATTTCTTTCCTTCCTTTTCTACAAGTATTCTATGGTAAAAATAATAATCTGTAATTAAATATAACTAAAAATGTGTGGGATAGAAGATTGTGGGAAGATGGCAGAGCAGTAAGCTCTAGGAGTCACTACCTCATTAGAACAATTATTAAACAGGCAGGAATTGTGTGAATCAACTATTTTGAGATCCCAGTAACTAATAGAACACTGCAAAATCCAAGAGAGATGCTAATATACTGGGTAAAGGCAAGTGAATTACATTTTCCTTGCAGAGGATACCATCATCCCTCCCCCAACCTCATAGCAGGCAGCAGTGGGGTACTCAATCCTGGAAAATTGGGGCTGCTTGCTAGTGCCAATGTGGGATTAAAAGGCCTATTTCCTCAAGATACAGGGCAGTGCTACTTGTTGAACACTGCTTTAGATTAGTTACTTCATAAAGCTAGATGCATAGCTCTAAGGCAGCAATTGTTTGTACCTGCCTCAGACAAAAGTGACAGAGGAGATTTAAAGATGTTATACTCCATATTACACCTATTCTTCCCTCTCCCATCCCTGAGAACCTCTGGTGGCTATGGCCTTCATATCAATGCTAAGAGTTCTTCCATTGCTAGAATAATAATAATTCTAGAGCAGAATAATTATGTCTACTTTAGTCCATTGCTCATTCCCCAATTTTGAGGATTTTGAGATGATGATGCCCACTCTGTTTCTAATTGAGAGGGGGCTTAGATTCCATGGGCCAGATGGATGAAACTATCTTGCTTGCAGTTGCAGATGCTCTCTGTTCCTTGAGATGGGTGTTGTCCATCAACTTCTTGTTTGTTGTCCTGGGTGAGTCCAATGAACTGGATAGTAGGTATTGCAACTCTGTGGAAATTCAGGGCTCAACTGCACATGGACAGACCAAAGATTTAAATCTCTGAAGCATATATTTATCAAGTATAGTGGTAATTATAGATTCACATAAAAGGGCCAGAAGAGCCTTGTGCAGAGAATCTATAAATAAGTCTATGTTACACTGGGGAGCAAAAATTCCAAAGTAAGGTCCACCGACAGGGTGCCAAATTCCTGAGCTCTCTGCTCTGCTTACAGTTTATGGATGTTGCTAGAACCCTCATGAGCGCGGATATTTGAAGCACTGTTTACTGTGGCAGTAAGAGATCTTACTGAGACGTGCATATGTGTAACCTCTAGAATGAGCTCCCAACTCATTTTGAAATCTCTTAGCCATAAAAACTCATTTGTATTTACCACTTTCCCCTTTTGGTCATGGTCTTCTTCCAGATGCATTGCTAGTTGGTGCCTGGTAATAATCTCTCACTGCCAGGGAGGCTCATTTACATGAGTCATGTATGGATACATGCCATTATAAATTTTGTCATAACTTACAAAATTGTGTAGGACAGAGTGTAAACTGTAGTCCCTGGTTAGCAGTAATGCTTCAATATGTGCTCATCAATTGTAACAAATGTACCACACTAATGAAGGATGTTGTTAATGTCGGAGAGGGTGGGAAGGTGAGGGAGTGGGGCATATGGGAATTCCTTATATTTTTTATGTAACATATATGTAATCTAAAGCACATTTAAAAATAGAAAAAATACATTATAAAAAAAATACAGTATACTTTTTCAAAACCATGGGAAAGAGTTAAAGGGCTGCATTTACTGAGCAAGTGCCCAATCATGAAAATCAAGAAAACACAGCTTCAAACAGTCATAGAAGAAGCTCCTGTTTCCCCTTTTTAGCCCCCAGGATACTGTGGCACCAGCTGGCACTCCCATTGTGGATTCCTGGCCTTTTACCACCTGGGAAAAACTGACTTGAGAAATTGCTGTCTGGTAAGCAGCCATCCAGGCAAAAGCAACTTGAGAAAGTGAAAGCAGTGTAATAATCAATTGAGTCCAACAACCAGGGGAAAGACCTTACCTGCTTTAAGTCCTGCAGCAGAAAATCCAGAAAGTAAGTGTGGCAGTTTGAAATTCTTTTATGAATCCAAAAAAGAGAAAGATTGTGTGGTGTGAGACCCTTTCAAATTGGACCACATCATTGAGGCATGACTCAGGTTGAGTTTCTGCCCTCTGGCTGCGTCTGATATAAATAGAGACACACAGGAAAAGGGAACCCTGCCATATTTGATGCTGCCATGTGAGAGAAAGGAGAGACTCAAAGAGCTGAGTCCCAAAGAGAGAAGAGCCATGTGCTTGATATCTTGCAGCTGAACTTGAGATGAAAGCAGAGCAGCTGAGCCTGGGAAAGGAGGCCTGGTAAGAGATTAGAACTATCCCTGGTTGCCTGCAGCTGAAATCCAGGAGAAAGTAGATTCTTGAGGGGAAGGCAGAGACCTAGGCAGAGATCATCTGCCATCTTGTTTCAACACATGGCTTCTGGCTATAAAGAGAAAGCACCTCCTATGGTGCCTTGAGTTGGACTTATTATGGACTTGTAAATGTAAGCATTTACCTCAAATAAATCCCCTTTATAAAAGCCAAACCATTTCTGGTACTTTGCAATGGCAATCCTTTGGCCAATTAATACATTAAGAAGATCTGTTTCCTGGGGAGTAGAAGAAGCATTCAAACTCTGATAAATATAGGAACTTCTAAGGCCACTAGCAAACATAGGCCAAGGAAAAGACACAGACCTGGAATATACATGTAGGACCCTGAACTTTACATTCAACTTAGGCTGATAGGAAGGTTGAACTCTGAAAGTGAGCATCGGTCAATGCAAAGCCAATTTTCAAAGACAATGAAAGGTGTTTTTGAGTTGGTTTATTTTGGTTTGTTAGCACCTGTCACTCAAGAAAATATCTGTCATATCATTACTTGTATACAAAATCAAGAAAAAGTCAGCTAAAGGACTAAATCTCAGAGTTAAAATTTTAAAATATTAAAATGTAAAGTATACCACAAAATATGACAAGACATAGACAAGAATTGATGGTCCACCAAAAAGGAGAGAATAAAATTCCAGAAAATATCAGTGGAGAAGTACACACTGTGGATAGATGAAGACTTAACAAAATCAGTGTACTCAAGGAGATGAAGAAAAATACTGACAAAGAACTAGAGGATATCAGGGAAACAATAAATGAACAATGTGAGAATCTCAGTAAAAAGTAGAAATTTTAAAAAAGAAGCAAAAAATATAACTGGAATTGAAGACCACAATAATTGTAATAAAAAATATCCAGGAGGGTTTCAATATCAGATTTCAGGTGACTGAAGAAAGAATCAGTGAACTTGAAGACAAGACAATTGAAATTGTTCATGCTGAGGACCAAAATGAAAAAGTATTAGAGACAGTGAAAATGCAGGTATGAGTCACAAAGGGAAAACAGAAAACATCAAACTTGGCAAAGACATGAATATGCACATCCAGGAATACCAATGAATACAAAACAAGGTAAATGTGAAGAGAAATACACCCAGACATATCTTAGTTTGTCACATGACAAGGTTCATGGCAGCATCTCTGGGTCTCTCCATTATCTTTTAGGTTCCACTGATGTCCAGCTTCTGGCTTCTTCCTCTTTGGATTGTATCTCTGTCTGAATTTCATCCTCTTATAAAGAATGTCAGTAAAAGGATTATGATCCAAGCTGATTGAGGTAGGACATGCATTAACTGAAGTAATATAATAAAAATGTCATAATTACAATGGGTTCATACCTAAAGGAATGGACTATATTTAAGAACACATTGTTTAGGAATACATACAGCTTCAAACCACCACATTCCACCATCTAGACCCCAAAAAGATATGTTCTTTCTAAACGCGAATACATTCATTCCATCACAATGTCCCCAAAGCCTCAAATTAATTTAGAAACAAAGCTTAGTAAAATGTCTCATCAAAATCCATTATGTAAAGTTTCAAGGAAGATAGCACAGTAGGGAGCTACAGGACTCAGTGCTTCCACAAGAACAACTCTTAGAAAGGCAGGGAGGAGCGGTTGTTGCTCATGCAGTTGAGCACCTTCTTATCACATGGAAGGTCCAGGGTTTGGTTCCTGGTGACTTCTAAAAACAAAAACAAATAACAAGCAAACAAATGAAAAAGCCAACTCAGGGGAGCCAATGTGGCTCAGTGGTTGAGTGCCAGCTTTTCATACATGAGGTCCCAGGTTCAATTCTCAACTTCAAAAAAAAAAAAAAGGAGGAATTGAATTGGCAAGTTGGCAGCAGAGAAAGGAGGTCCTACAGTCAGCTTATGCTACAGGGCAGTTAGTAATCACCCAGAGCTATCTAAAGAACCTGTTTGGGGCCTTCAGGAAACTGGAAGAGCATACTGCAACATCCTTGAATGAATGGGAGGAGGAAACTGCCCATCTGCAGAGAATATTTGTAAGTAGAGCACTCCACACCCCGGAGGCAAGTGCCTTTCCTCCACTGGCAGCACCAGACCCCTCAGGAGCTATTCCATGGAGCTGGAATTGAAAGCTCCACTTCCCAAAAAAGGGGGAGGAAGAAACAGTTGGACACCAACTTCAGCTACTGATTAGTATATTCTGCTGGTTAAAGTATAATCCTAAGAATAGCAAAAATTTGAATCTGTCCAAGTCAGAAAGATGCCAATAGCTGCCATTTTAACTCTGCCCCTGGCACAAGGGGAAGTGGTATGCACTGAAAATCACAGTGTTCATGGGGGATGGCTTCTTACCATCCAGTGCAGATTGCAGCTCTAGCTTAGGCCCCAGTCCCACCCAGCAGGGAAGAAACTAGGGGAACCTGTGCCTGCCTCTCCGGGAACATACAGGCCACACCATGGAGGCCAGTGCTCATCTTGCACCAGCAGCGCAAACCGCCATAGGAGCTATTCTGTGGCTGGAATTGGAAGCTATATTTCCCAAACAGAAGGGAGGAAGAAATGGTTGGGCACCGACTTTAGGTACTAATTAGGAAATTTGGCTGGCTAAAGTTTAACCCTAAGAACAGATGAAGTTTGAACCTGTCCAAGTTAAAAAGAGGCTGGTAGCTACCATTTTGACTCCACCCCTGGCTTGAGGGGAAGCGGGGCTGACTGAAAATCACAGTGAAGGTAGGGACTGGCTTCTTTCACCCAGATCAGCCTGCAGCCCTAGCATAGGCTTCAGCCCCATGTCTAGCAGGGAGAAAGCTGGAGAGCCTTTCATCAGACTCTCCAGGCTGCAGGAGGTATATTCAGCCTGTCCAGACTGAACAGTCAAAGGTCTACTGAGGCAAATGAGGTCATTTTGGACCCACGTGGCATAGATTGCTATCCACCCCTGCAGCTCCATCACTAACCCAGACAAGGGAGGAAGGGATGTTAAGCTTCATCCATCTCTCTGGGCAATTACCATCTAAGCCTGCATGACTTGGATTATTACCTATGGCTGTGGCTCTGTCCTTACCCCTGGCAAAGGAGAAAGGTGGGAGATGATTCATTGGTCCTTGGAGCAATGAGGGCTGCTTGAGCCTCCAGTTCTCATAACACCAACTACATCCTTGGCTCCTACTTCACAACCAGCAAGGGAGAAAGGGCAGGAAATCCCTAAACTAAAGAAAGAAAGTGCATTCATAATAAATACATCAAGTAAGCCAGATGCCAAGACACCAACAAAAAAATTACAGTCCAGACCAAGACACAGGAAGATATGGTCCACTTAAAGGAACATAAGATAAGCCTCCAGATGACATAAAGGAGTTGAGAGAACTAATCATCAATGTTCAAACAAATATCTGTAATAAATTCAATGTTATAGCTAAAGAGATTAAGGATATTAAAAAGACATTGAATGAGTACAAAAACAATTTGAAAGCATGCATAGAAAATAGCAGGTCTTATGGGAATGAAAGGCACAATAAATGAAATTAAAAATACACTGCAATCATATAATAGCAGATTTGAAGAAGCAGAAAAAAAGATTGGTGAACTTAAAGAAAAGGCCTCTAAAAGTGAACATACAAAAGATCAGATGAAGAAAAGAATGGAAAAAATTGAACAAGTTCTCAAGGAGCTAAATGACAGCAAGAGACGTGCAAACATATGTGTCATGGGTGTCCCAGAAGGAGAAGATAAGGGTAAAATGACAAAAGGAATTTTTGAAGATATAATGGTAGAAAATTTCCTAACCCTATTGAAGGACATAGATATCAGTGTCCAAAAAGAACAATGTACTCCTATTTGAATAAATCTCAATAGACCAACTCCAAGACAGAATGCCAAATGCCAAAGACAAAGAGAGAATTCTGAAAAGAGCAAGAGAAAAGCAATTCATAACATATAAGGGATACCCAATAAGATTAAGTGCCAATTTCTCATCAGAAACCATGGAGGCAAGAAGAGACTGGCATGATATATTTAAGGTACTGCAAGAGTAAAACTTCCAGCCAAGAATCTTATATCTGGCAAGATTGTCTTTCCAAAATGAAGGCAAGTTTAGAATATTCACACATAAACAGAAACTGAGAGAGTTTGTAACAAAGAGATCAGCTTTGCAGGAAATATTAAAGGGTGTGCTACAGTCTGAAAAGAAAAGGTAGCTGAGAGAGGCTTGGAAGAGACTCTAGAAATGAAGATTTTACTAGTAAAAGTAACCAAAAGTCTCAAAAGAGTGGTGAAAACAAAATATAGCAGGTAAAACCCAAAGGTCAAAATGGGTGAAATAAGAACTACTTTTACAGTAATAACATTGAACGTTAAAGGATTAAACCCCCTCAATCAAAAAACACAGACAGGCAGAATGGATAAGGAACTATAAGCCACCTATATGCTGTCTGCAAGAGACTCAACTTAGACCCAAGGATACCAATAGATTGAAATTGAAAGGCTGGAAAAAGATATTCCATGCATGCAGTAACAAAAACAACAACAAAAAACCAGAGTAGCTATACTTATATCAGATGAAATGGACTTTAAAAGATGCTTATATCAGATGAAATGCTCAATTCTTAGGAGGAAGTCGGGGGAAAATTTCCATTTACAATAGTGACTAAAAGAATTAAATATTTAGGAATAAACTTAACCAATGATGTAAAGCATTTTATTCAGTAAAATACAACTTATTGTTAAAAGAAATTTTAAAAGGCCTAAAAGATTGGAAGAACATTCTATAATTATGGATTGGAAGACTCAATATCATTAAGATGTCAATTCTACCCAAATTGATATACAGATTCAATGCAATCCCCATAAAATTTCCACCACATTAAAAAAAAATTAAATGGAAAACACAATTATCAAATATATTTGGAAGGGTTAGTTGTCCAGAATAGTCAGAAACATATTAAAAAGAAAAGACAAAATTGGAGGACTCTCACTTCCAGACTTTAAATCATGTTACCTAGCTTCAGTGGTAAAAACAGCATGGTACTGGCATAAAGACAGACAAATAGGCCAAAGGAACCAAGTTGATGGTTCAGAAACAGACCCTCACATCTTTGGTCAAGTGATTTTTGACAATCCTGTGAAACCCACCCAGCTCACGCAGAACAGTCCATTGAATAAGTGGTGCTTGGAGAAATGGATATCCATAGCCAAAAGAAGGAAAAAGGAGCCCTATCTCACATCTTAACCAAACATTAATTCAGAATGGATCAAAACCCCAAATATACAAGTAAGAATCCTAAAGCATCTAGAAGAAAATGTAGAAAAACATCTTAAAGACCTGGTGGTAGGTAGTGGATTCTTAAAGGAGATAAGGGGAGGACTGAGATGGACTACTGATGCTTAACAAATGTTGATTTAATTAACTTTACTGTAAAAGCATGGAAATATATAGAGTTGGTGGTAACACATTACAGTGAGTAACAGCTGGTTTATAACTGAGAAAGTGGCTGAAAAGGGTAGTCTATGAAGTAAATGCCATTTGAAAGAAAGCTAGAGAAAAATTTAGGGACTGAAGAATACAGTAAACCCAGAGGTGGATGAGAATTGTAGTTTAAGGTACAGATGCAAGTGTGTCCTTTGTGAGCTAGAGCAGATGCTCGTCACTATTGCAGGACGGTGGGAATGTGGGAAAGCATGGGAAAACCCAAATGGAGAGACTTATGGACTGCGGTTAACAGTAATGCAATATTCATGCATTGATGCCAAAGATGTACTGTGTTGATAATGGAGGAGCTTGGAGAGTGTGTACCAAATATACACTATGGACCTGGTAATAATTGGATGATATTATTTCATAATCTGTAACAAATGTTCCACCACAGTGTGGTGTGTTGATAGAAGGGTGTTGTTTGGGAATTCTACACATGTGCATGATTGCTTTGTAAGTTTACAACTTCTGTCATAAAACTATATTTAACAAATAATAATAGGGTGGTTTGGGGGAAAAATACACAAAATGTAAGATAAAGACTATAGTTATTAGTAAGATTTTAACAATATTCTTTCATAACAAATGTCTCACGACAATGCAAGGTGTTGGTGGTGGGATGATGTATGGGACCCCTATATGATGTTACGCATATTTGCTTTGTAAGGTCACAATTTTTACTATACACTTACTGTTTATGTTTGTTCATGTAAAAATTATATAATAACAATCATAATAATCATAATAGGGTGAGTTGGGGGGAAAATAGGCCAAATTTAAGATACTTTGGTTTACAGTAATATTTTGAGAATGCTCTTTAATCATTAATTAAAAATGTTTCATAAAAAATAAAAAATAAAAAAGGCATGAACTATCCAAAACAACTACTTTGAAACTCCAGAGGACAAAGAATACTATACAGCAATCCAGAGAAGAGTGGGAAGAATAGGCTGAAAAATTATGGCAAAGAACACACTAAATTGCTCTTTCTACACAGAGCTACTTGCATGCATCTCCCACTCTTGCAGCAGGCCACTGTGGGGTCCAACACACAGCCAGCTCTCTGGTATCAGAAACGAACATAAAACATCTCTTCCCCAAGACCATGTGTGAGCATGGCTAATAATGGCTTTTAATTAGCAACTTCAGATGCCTGGGGTCCCAGCACTGTTTCACCTCACCCCAGATAAAAGCAACAGTGGAAGAGACTTAAGATGTTATGCTTTCTCAGGGTGCTGTGGATAGTTAGTTGAAGGGCAGCACTTGCTGGGTAGGCAAAATGGCTCAACTTTGGGGAGCAGTGGAAGAATTTCTTGGCACGCTTACCGATCCCCTTCACATGGACTATGGAGACAGTCTGCACCCCCTAGTGGGTCCCCTGCCCTGTGTTGGCTGGGCAATACTCACATGGGAAAGTCTTCTCCAGGGTGACACTCCTCCCAGAATTTACCCTCCAGGAAAAGAAGCTTGGAACAATGAAAAGAGCATAGAAAACTAAAAGGTGGACAAACTGGAAACTTCTGGGAGAGGTCTGTGTCCAGGGAAAGAGAGAGGACAAACAAACTCTTGTAACAGGAGAATTCCAAAATAATACCTCAAAAATTAATATTCAGGTACAACAGTTTTTTAAGTGAATTCTACCAAAATTTAGGAAAGGATGTTATATTAGTGAATAAATTATTTTTTGTGTCTAATATAACCTTAACAGAATCAAATAAGGATAGTATAAAAAAAGAAATTACAATGTAATACACATATATGCAAATGCCTTGGACAAGACATCAGCCATACAAATAAGCCAATACATTAAATTATGATAATACATCATAATCCAGCTGGATTTGTAGTATGGCTTATTAATAACTTAAACTATTAAGGTGAATCACTACATTAATAGATTAAAAGATGAAAAATTACTATCTTTGCCAAGGCAATAAAATTTAACATCTATTCATAGTAAACACACTTAATAAACTGGGTTAAAATGTATATTCCTTAAACTGATGAAGGGAAACTACACAAATTCTACAGAAAACTTTATGCACAATGGTGTGTTGTTAAATTCACCACATTTAACAATATGAACAAATAATGATGTCAGCTATTACAACCTCTGTTGTTGTGGTTCTAGCTTTCATGATAGGTTGTGACTTGCCATAAAAAATGTATAAGTAAATTATATGTGAGGGTTATAAAACAATGATCAAATTATCATTTTTATAGATGACTTAACTGCACCTATTCAAAGCCAAAAATAATTCATACATCAATTATTACTTTAAATTTTGCAATATTTAGAGATTTGGAAAATTACAAGATCAATATTTAGAATGCTGAATTTTTGTACATGGAGCATCTTAGTTTCCTGGCTGTTATCTCAAATCTCCCAAAATGGGTTGGTTTAAATGATGGGAATTTGTTGGCTCATGGTTTTGAAGATAGAAGAAGCCCCAAATCAAGGCATCAGCAAGGTGATGTTTCTCCCTGAAGACTGGCATTTTGGGTCTGGCTGCTGGTGGTCCTTGGACCATTGACCATCACATTGTGATGTCCTCTCCTTCTCATCTAGGTTCCATTGACTTCTTGCTTCTTTGTTCTCATGACTTTCTCTCTGTTGCCCTCCCCAAAGGCCTCCAGTAATAGGATTAAGACCCATTCTGATTCAGTTGGGCCTCACCTTAACTGAAGTGATCACATCAAAAGGTCATATTTACAATGTGTTCATAACCACAGAAATAGATTAGGATTAAGAGAATGTTTTTCTTGGGTACATAATTCAATCCCCAACACTGGATAAAACAATTTTAAAATGTAATTGAAATGATAGAAGATAAAATTTAAAATAAAGGCATAATATAAAAATCACAATATATCTGACATAGGATGACTCATTCATATTGTTATATATTGTAAATATTTATGAAGAGCTAATGAATAAATCTTGCATAAGTAAGAAATGTTTTATTATATTTTAAAGGAAGATTCAACACCATAAAGATGTTAGTTTTCCCTGGAGTGGTCTAAAGAATTGACACAATTTCTACCAAAATCCCAAGAAGATTAAATGTAACTTAATAGATGATTCTAAATTTATAAGGACTATCCATAGACAAAGGATACCAAGGCAATTTTTAAATAATAAGTATGCAGATTGTGGTATTGCCTTGTCAGTTATCAAATGTTCTATAAAGATATAATGATTAAAATAATATGGTATTTTTACAATTATAGGGAAAATAAAGAGTCAAGCTGAGCAGAATAGAGAACTCAACTATAGTCGTATGTACATATTGAACTTGATATATGAAACAATGACATTGCAAGGAAGTGGGGAAAATAGAATACTCAAAAACGGTTTCAAGGACAATTAATTAGCAATATCATAACAAATAATATTGTGTAGTGGTTATCACCAAAGTGATAGAGTGTCTGGCTCCAAAGTAGCAGAGTGATATACTCCAGGTTCCCATCTCTCCACAGAAATTTAAACAACCAGTAAACAATGGAAGAATCATTCTCCTCAGAGCAATTTAAACAGTTAAAGTGTTTAATAAAAGGGCAAGCACTGAATCAAGTAAAAAGCAATTTAAAAATTCTAAGAAAACTTCATGGTGCCCTTGCTGGCCCCTTCTCCATGCCTTCATGCTTTGTTGCAGAGTCAGTCCATGCTCCCAGTGCAGCCCTGTTCCTAGTTCTGAAAGAAGAAGAATAATCCTTGTGCACAATTTTAGGTGCACGTATATGTGCACCAATTTGTCTGGTGGCAACATGAAGGATTGAAACAGTACACTCATTGCAGAATCATCATCCTAGAATTGTCTTACACATGGTGGTGGCTCACAGGATACCTAGAACACTGTAGGAGAGTAGTAAAATAGCAACTGCCTGGGGAAAAGGATTATCAGCCTTGGTACATACAGTATAGTGCCCTGGACCAGGAGGAAATGCTATTTCATAGGGGAAAAGGGAAATTCAGATCTCTGTAAATGGGGAATTCCTGGGGCCACAAGTAAATACCCAGGACAAGACACATGCTCAGAAAATAATATAGAAATCCCAACATCTTTAACTCATTGTTAGACACACAAAGCTCTGAAGAACAACACTTACAGGGGCTAATATGCAAAGACTGACAAAGGTGTTTTATTTCACTTTTGGTTTTGTTGTTGCTAGCTCCTGGAATTCAAGGAAACTAGCTGTATACAACCTAAGACAAAGATGCCTCAGTGACTAACTTCCAGAGATAACACATTAAAATATCAAAAGGTCCACTGTGCAAAGAAAATTTCAAGGCATACACTGAAACAGGAAATAATGGCCCATTTAAAGGATTCAACATAAAACATTAGAAACCATCAATGAGAAAAAAGAGACTTGGACATACCAGACCCCATCACCACCGGAAAAAAAAAATTCCTCAAAGAGATAAAGGAAACAAAGACAGAACTAATGGAAATCAGGATATGATAGATTATCAGAAAGAGAATATCAATAAAGTGATAGAAATTAGAAAAAGGAACCAAACAGCTGAAG